>CAUYPK010141593.1:0-36998 GCA_963574355.1 Loris lydekkerianus | reverse complement strand
TGCCTCTACCTAGATACAGCCAATGTGGTACCATGCCACTGGCCCGACCCTGTCACTCACCTCTTCCCCCGCCTTCTTTCCCTGCCCCTTCTCCACAATAAAAAAATAAATAAATTATAAAAAAAAAAAAAAAAAAAATTTTAAATTTAAAAAAAAAAAAAAAAAAAAAATTTTTTTTGAGGCCAGGCATGGTTGCTAACTCCTGGAATTCCCAGGACTTTGGGAGGTTAAAGAGAAAAGATCAATTGAGGCCAGTTTACAATCGGTATGGGCAATAGAGTAAGACCCTATCTCAAAAAAAAAAAAAAAAAAAAAAAAGAAGAAGATTTAAAAAATTTAATCCTATGGAAGTAAAGAGTATTTTGTGGGCATTAAAGGCTGGGAAGGGTGAAGGGGAAATGGAAGAGGTTGGTTAATGGATACAAAATTGCAGCTCTATAGGAGAAATGAATTCTGGTTCTCTGCATTTCACTGTAGGGTGAATATGCTAACTATAATTTATTATTTATTTTCAAAAAGCTAGAGGATAGGATCTTGAATGTTCACAACACAAAAATATGATAAATGTTTGAGGTGATATATATGCCAGTTACCCTGATTTGATCATTACACGTTGTATACACATATTGAAATATTATTCGGTATCCTATAAATATGTATAATTAAATATGTCAAGTAAAAATGAAAGGAGAAAAAAATAATCCTTGATTGAGGCAAGAATCATTGGTGGATGCTCAAACTAGTGGGTAAAATGTTGAAGAGCAAGAAGATTTTTACATAGTCTCAAAGCATCTCCCCACAAATATTTATTCCTTACCAAGGGAAAAATAGGAACTTGAGTAGAGAACCCTGGCAGGCACCACTGCACTCAGTGAATTCAAGTTAACATCTCTCATAACAAAACAGATCAATATCAGATTCCTCATGGTGTGACCTGCACAAAGAACACAGTATCTTTTTTTCTGTAGTATTCCTGCCAAAAAATGCATAGCATGAATCTAATTTTGAGGAAATAACAAGCTAAGCTCGATTGAAAGACATTCTGTAAAATAACTGGCCCTTAATTGTTAATGTCTGTGAAAGACAAAAAAAAAAAAAAAAAAAAAGATTCAGAAACTTTTCCGGATGAAAGAAGATTAAAGAGGTGTGAGCACTGAGTGCAATGGCAGGATCCCGGATTTTCTTTTGTTGGAAAGAGCTTTATTGAAACAACTGGCGAAATCCAAATAAGCCTGTAGCCAGGCTTCACCAGTGTGGAACCAAGTCCCATAGCACCCTGCACTCAGAAGGACCTTGTAGGTGGAGAGTCATTTACTGTGGGACTGTGGGCATTGTCTTAAAATTTGGATTTGTGTTTTGTAAGCAGAGGATCAAGGGGGCGATGGAGCAATGGAGCATGCTCTGTGAGCCAGGGGCCTTACTGTCTCCTAGGATAGGGGCTCTGCGGCCTGCTCTGGACCCCCAGCACGCTGGCTTTGCTCAGCCTGCCACTGTCTACCTTCACCCCCGGATTACTGCCACTTGAGTGGGATGGAGAAAGGACAGAGGGAGGAAGGATGGAGAAAGGAGAGGAGGGAGAAGGGAAGAAGACAGGAAAGGATAGAGACAGGGAGGGACGGAGGGAACAGAAGAAGAAGAGAGAAAGAGGAGAGTTGGAGACACACATGGGAAAGAACACACAAGAATCGGAGTAACCCAAACAAAATACCTGGGTGTCTGGAGTGGGGGCAGGGAGTTATGGGTGGAAGACATGTTTTGTTGTATATCCTTTTCTTAACCTTTTGGATTTGGATCCCTATGACTTATATATTAACTTGTATATTACTTATACAAATTAGAACCTCAATTTAAAAAATAACAAAGGACTCTGGCTTTGGCATGTTATTTCTGCGAGGCCACAGGCCTCCGAGAATCCTGGTCTGTAGCAGGGCACTGCTGTTATCTGCTCTGAGGATTGTTTTGAGGAACCAGATCTCATGAGCCAGTCCCTGGCACTGTGTCTGGCCCATAAAGTGCTGCTGCTGTCATCAGTACCCTAGCAATGAGTGATGTTGGAAGCATCCCATCACCTCTCTAAGCTTCAGTTTTCTCATCCATCATGCTGGGGGACCCACCTCCCAGGGTTGCTGTGAGCATTCTCCAGGAGAGACCTAATACGTCTGAGATGAACCCCTGACCCAATGGCCATTGGTTCAGAGTTGTTCCCTCTCCAGATCTTGTCCCTGGATGATCTGATTGCCCCCCACTTGCCCACCCACCTAAACCCAAGTCAGGAGAGACAAAAGACAGAATGTGCTGAAAGTGATTACTTTATTGATTAGAAAAGGGAGATGGTGTGGGCAGCACAGTGGGGTACACAGAGGCCAGAAAGAGGTAAGGGCAGCCAGGCTGGGGCCAGACACAGGGCCAGGCAGAAACGTCCCCTCCCCACTCCTCAGGCTGCAGGCTGGAGCTGGAGGAAAAAAATAATACCATCAACAACAGTATCTGTCATTCTGGGTAAGCGCATCTACAGCTTAAATCCCAGACTGATTCCCCCACACCACCCCTTCTGCACACTCACAGCAAAGCCTCACTGGGGCTCTCTTGTACTTTCCTACAGGTTTTAGATTCATCTTCTCTGCTTCAGACCATCCCCAGGGCACACCTGAGTATATCACGGTCCCCACTGATCAGTGTGACTTTCCTGAGGGGCCATGGTCACTTATCTTCCTTAGCATTCCCTGACCAACAGGCAGATCCACCATGACTTCATTCCTTAGGTTAAACTAGGATTTGCTGATCAAAGGGATTTTATTTAGCCCCATTTTATAAGCTAGATCATTGCGGCTCTGGGAGGAGAAAAGGCTAGATGTGTATCAGAGCTGAAATTTGAACACTGATCTTCCTAACTGCAGAGCCCAGCCATGTGGTCAGCGCTCATCTGGAGGCAAGAGACAGCTGACATCGGTGGAGAGCTCTGGCCCCAGGGAGACCACGGTGTCTCTTAGGCACTAAAGAACACATCCCTCCTGGGTGGCACCTGTGGCTCAGCGAGTAGGGCGCTGGCCCCATATACCAAGGGTGGCGGGTTTGAACCCAGCCCCAGCCAAACTGCAACCAAAAAATAGTAGTCCCAGCTACTCCAGAGACTGAGGCAAGAGAATGGCCTAAGCCCAAGAGCTGGAGGTTGCTGTGAGCTGTGTTGCCACGGCACTCTATGAGGGTGACAAAGTGAGACTCTGTCTCAAAAAGAAAAAAAGAACATATCCCTTCTCAGGGCTTCCAGTTTCTCACATGTGCACTATTGGATTCCATCAGTGATCTTTGGGTTTCTTTGCTGAGAAATTGTTACAGGTAGCACACATGGCAATGCGATTTCAACTCAAGGGCACTGCTGAGTCCTTGCTCATCCTGTTCCCACTGCCTGAAACAGCCTCCTCCTACACTGCCCCAGACTAGCTCCCCTTCACTCCTCCTTTAGGGCTGGCTCGGGATCACTTCTGAGAAGTTTTCCAGAACTGTCCCTGCACCATCCTCTCCCTGCCCAAGCCTGGTGATGTTCCTCCACAACTCCACAACACTCAGGGCTGAAAGTGTCACCCAGCCATCTGCCTCAGCCTCTGGGCTGCTGCTTCTGGACAGAGACATGGTCCCCTTCCTGTCCCAGAGCCAGCACAGAGCCCAGTGGGCCAACTAAGAGCTTCTGCTTCATTGTTTTATTTTTCCTTTAGTTCCTTATACTTACTTTCTGACTCAATAATGTTTTATTTTCAATTATATAGGAGGCTCCATAATCTACTGCCAGACCCACTAGAGGTATTGAGCCTTGGCCAGCTGCAGAGGAAATACTTGACATGCTTCATACCCACTTTGGATGAACTGAAGTCAACTGATCTCACGTGTGTCCTGCAAAGTGCAGCTCTTTGATGAAGCTTTCTGCTGGCCACGCAGAGAGCTTCCCTCCACCTTAACCTCTCCAGCCACTGTCCTGATCTCCAAGATATGGCTGCCCTCCCCCAAACACAACTGCTTATCTCCCCCTTGCTTCCATCTGGATCCACAGTCACCTCCAAACAGGCTCCCTGCTTCTGCCCCCGCCCTCCCCACACAGCAGCAGGAGCAGTCCCTTTCCAAAGGTGCCACATCTCCAGATCAACACCAAAGTCTTTACAATGGCCAATATAATCGCCTTGTGAGGCTTCAAGTGAGCTGCCCACTCCCCCTTACCTCCCGTGCTCTCTCCTGCAGTGTCCAGGGCTGTTCCTGCCTCTGTACCTGACGTCACCCCCACCCCCCAGCACATCCCCACTCCTCCTTCCTCATTTCCATCAAGTCATTCCAAATGCTACCTTTGGGGGTGGGGCCTTCACTGACTGTCCCAGGTAAAACTGCAGCACTGCTCCCTGCCCCATCCTTCTTACCCCCTTCTCTGCTTGCTTTTCCTCCTGGCACCATCTCCCTTCAGCACACTACAAAATCGACTCATTCTTTTGCTTTGTTTATCATCCACTGGAACACAGACCCTGGCAAGGAGATTTTTTCGTCTAATTTGCTCACTCCTAGAACATCCCCAGCACCTAAGGTGGTGCATGGCACGTGACAGATGCTCAACAAGTATTTGTTGAGTGAATGATGGTGAATAAATGGACAGATAGGTGAGCAACCTTCTGTTCAGCTAGGTTTTCCTTCTTAACCTGCTGCAAGTCCCAGCACACCTGGGCATCAATACACCTCCTCTCCCCCCTTCACCTACCTCAGAAGTTGGGTGTGACACATGTCATCTTCCCGCAGCCATTGCGACAGCATTTCATGTTGGTTGAACACTGGCTGTCCACCTGGCACTGGGTCTGGCAGAGGCCAAGCTGGGGGAAGCTACTGTTCAACTGTGGACAGGAGCCCTGCTTTTCTGGTAGAAAAAAGAATATGGGCAGGTAAGTGGAAGGAGGTAGCATGGCCCCCAAATGTTCCCCACCTGGCTTCATGAACAGCAGAGCCGCCTGCCTGGATCCTTCTCAGGACCTGAGCTGCTCTTAAGGGGCCCAGGAAGATCTCCCTCCTGCTGTTCCTCAATAGTTCTGGAATCACAGGACCTCAGTTTGAGTCCCTGCTCTGCCATTTTCTAATGTTGTGGCCCTAAGAGCCCCAGTTTCTTTAGGATGGAATCAGGGCCACTGACATCATGGGGCTGTCATAAAGTAGTAGAGGCAAACATATTAATATTAATATTATTTCTCCCTGAAAAATCAAACCAGTCTGTAATAACAGGAAGTGATTATGACAGTAAACACTTAATCAGCTCCAACTATGTGCAGGCATTATATTAAGCACTTGACATATATTAACTCCTTTGATTCTCACAATATTTCTGAAAGAAAGGAGGGGTCTATTACTATTTCCTCATGATATACATGAGGAAACTTAGGCACCAAGAGGTTAAGTAATTTGTCTCAGGTCTTATAGGACTGAGGTAGGATTTGAACCCCAGGAAATCTGTGCACTGTGCACTGATCTCCAGTTATTACTCGGCTATGTAAACTGTAGAGTGCAATGCACATACGAAGGATTACACACTCCCATCTTCTCTGTACTCACTCTTATACGCCCACTGCCAGTTATGATCACTCAGCACCATGGCCCTCACTCTTTCATGCACAAACAAAACCACACCCTTCCACTAACATACATATGTACACTAGCAGCTAACACTGCAGAGGTGTGCCACTTACAATGCACTATGTAAAAGCCCATAATTCCCTTTCATCCTTACATCAAATATCTCCTTCATAGGGGATATTTTCAAACCTGGAGCACAGAGTGGTGAAGAGGCCACCCAACACCACACCACTGCTCAGAAGTAAAATCAAGGGCTAGGCTTGGTGATTCACACCTGTAATCCTAGCACTCTGGGTGGTCCAGGCAGGAGGATTGCTTTAGTTTAGGAGTTCAAGATCAACCTGCCCAAGAGCAAGATTCCATCTCTAGTAAAAATAGAAAAATTAGGCCCTGTGGTGGGCACCTATGGCCCCAGCTTCTCAGGAGGCTGAGGCAGGAGAATAGCTTGAAAAATAGAAAAATTAGGCATTGTAGTGGGCACCTGTAGTCCCAGCTTCTCAGGAGGCTGAGGCAGGAGGATAGCTTGAAACCAGGAGTTTGAGGTTGCTATGCGCTGTGACACTACAGCACTCAAGTCTAGGGCAACAGAGTGAGACTGTCTCAAAAGATAAATAAAAGAAATTAAAAAGAAAAAATAAATGTAAAACCAAAGCTTGGGCGCAGCCTTCTAACTTCTATTTACGCACACACATACACACATGCAGTACACACCACTTCCTGAGTCAGGGAGAGGGGAACCCAGCATAGCCAAAAATAAAACATAGGCACAGAACTGGGTGATTATCTAAACAACAGAACAGAAGTTCACAGGAGTAAAGCAACTTGCTCAGGATCACACAACTAGAAAATGACAGAATTAGGATTCAAACCTCCAGGCTCCCTCCCTCCCTCAGGGGCCATCTGGCCTCGTCCTTCTTCCAGCCTCAGTTTGTCCATCTGAGACAAGGGAACAAGCTCTTCATCCATCTAACAGCAAAGGTCCCTTCTTTTGCCTAGCTACCTCTCTCATCTCTTTGCCTGCCTCCTGCTTTCTCTCCCAATCTTCAGGTCCTCCTCTACCCCCGCCCAGCTTTGGGGCCTCCAGACCCAGAAGCTGTCCCTGGTGGGCCAGTCTCCCCTGCACTTCCTCCTCCTTGCTCATCCGTGTCGGGGGTCTCTGAATCACAAACTTTCCCAGACCGCGCTGGCATCATCCAGGAAATGACCCAGGAGAAACCACAGGGGTTATATTCTGGATAAAGACCCGTAGTTACAGCAACTCGTTCTGCCCAGGTCATATCCGCGTCTCTAATTTTGTTTTTCCCCTCTGGAAAGTGAAAAGATGTCTAAGGCCACTTGCTGCTCTGATCAGAGTCCTCACAGCTTGGCGGACACACCTGTGCTCTAGCAAATACCTTCGACGGAGCACTCAAGTGCTCTCTCTCACCCAGCGGGGAGAGACTGTTCTAAAGATGAGCCAAGGGGAGCAGGTGCCCAAGGAGTAGTCCTGACTTTCTCCAAACTACTCAACCAGTAAGCGGGAAAGACAAGCCGCCTCGCAATGACTCCTGTGGCCACGGGATGGCGGTGTGACCTTGGCCAAGAACATTTCTCTCTCTGACGCTCGCTTCCAGATCTTTAAAACCAGCTGAGCGCTCTCCTAAATCTGTGAAGTCCCCTTCCGCCCGGAGGCAGGAATCTGGGGAGTCTCGCCTGGCCAGGCGCTCCCAGGGCTGCAGGAGGCCCCCAGGGGAGGGACCCTGGGAAGAGTGAGCCCCAGGCCTTGGGACTCAACTCTGCCGTCAGCTCCGGCTTCCCCGCGGACTCCAGCAGGCCTCGGAGGGAAGCTGCGCCCCGGATCCCCGGGCCGCAGCAATATCTCAGCTGTGCGTGCCCGGAAGACCGTCATGCACCACAGACTCGAATCCAGCGAGTGGTGAGGGACCTCCCTCCCCCTGGCTGCGCTTCAGTGACGCCTTTGTCTCCCCCAGGGCCGGCCAGGGAGAGCCCGGGCGGTCTGGTTTCTTCCGCCTATACTTTCCCAGGGGTACCCAGGTCCAGGGGCGTCCCCCTTCCTCCCGACTTGGCGAGGCTCCGCCCCAGCCCCCAGCCGGTCGCGGGGGTTACCATTGGGCAGGGAGCAGGTGGAGGCGCAGCCCGCCGGGCAGCACTTGAGGTTGTCCTTGCACTCGCTGTCGGATGTGCACTCGTGGATGCAGTTCGGGTTCTCCTGGAGCAGGGGGCACACGCCCGTTTTCACTGTTCCTGTGCCTGGGAGAGGAGGCAGGGGACAATCAGAGGTGGGGCGTAGCCCAGGTCCCAGAGGATGCCCACCTCCTACTCCAAGGGCCCCAAATCTTAACTCCAAGGAATTCTGCCTGTGGACTTAACGGCTCCACCTTCAGGCCAAGGGTCCCTGACACCTCAACGCTTGGGAATACAGGAGGTCCCTAACCTTTGGTCTCAGAGTCCTCCAGGCTCGGTCTTTAGGGGACCCCGCACGGCTGAGTATCTAGGCTCCTAGAGTCTAGGAGTTTGGGGTGTCTAGCACAACACATCCCCCTCCACCCCGCAGCCATGAAGTATCTGCCTTCAACGCAGAGCCCCTCCCCCAAATTTCAGCCTTCGGTTGTCTCCCCATCGCCGGCAAACTGGACCCCATAACACTAGGCTCTGAGAGTCATCACTCTTAGATGATAGGGGCCCCCAAATTTTAGTTTTCATGGGTCTCCCCACTTCCTCCCCACTTCCGCCCCAGGAATCTCCACCTCCCCTCTCCAGAGGACTAAGCCTCTGCCTGGCTGGGTTCAGACGCTCGCGGCTCGCTGTGGCCTCTCCCTGTCCGGCTCACCTGTGACCGCGGGGAGGCCCAGCAGCAGCAGGCCAAGGAGGAGGGCAGCCGTGAGCGGGCCGAGGCGACAGGCAGGCATGGTGCTGCGCCGAGGCTGGGTGCAGGTGTGAGCGGCAGCCAAAGCTGGGGGATTTAACCGGGCGCGAGGGGGGCGGGGGGCGGGGTCGAGCGGGAGGGGGGCGGGAGGTAAAGGGCTCAGCGGGCGGGCTGCCACCTCAAGCCATTTCACAATCCCCTGGGATCAGGTGTCACTCTTGGCTCTGGTGGGAACCAGGAACCTTAGCAGCTTCCAGACCGGGAGCAGCTCGACCAGCTGCAGCTGGACAGTGGTCCAGTCCTCTCTCCCTTCCTCCTAGGGTCTGAGGGAGAGGCAGCGGGAGGGGCGGGTCCAGGCCCAGGGCTCCTGGGTTCCCATTCCAAGACTCTGGGGTCTCTCTGGTCAGGTGTTGAGGAAGAAAGAGGATTAAGGGGCTGGATTTGAAATCAGCCTGATAGATCAGAGTGTAGATGCCCCTTTAGAGATTAGTGATGGAGGGCTAAGGCAGTGATACAGTGCACACAGTAGGGGCTATATGAAGAGCAGTTGTTATTAATAAAACCCATTTGACAGAAAACACCTCAAAGACTCAAGCCCTTTGGGTGTGTCTTCCTCTCTTTGTCACACCAACACTAGATCTGGGGTGTGTGCTCCTTGTCACCCCTGCAAACCCACAACCTGAGAATAAGGATTTTCATCATCCCAAAATGACAAATGAGTTGGATGCTCAGAGGCTGAGGACTTCACTTCCACCCCAAGGTGCTACACAAGGCTGCACCACCGAGGTTTTGAACCCAGGTCTCTTTCCCTCCTAACCCTCTTTTGTTCCATTTTACCATAAATATTTGCTGGGTGCCTGTTAGGTGGAGCATAAAAAGTGAGACACTTGGTGGAGAGAAAGTAATCAAAGGGAGTCCTCTGGCACTGGTGTTGGGGTGACAGTGTCTATATTTAACTCCCCTTCACCACTTGCCACCTGAGGAACCTCAAATGAATTATTTCCCTCTCTGAGCTGCCATTTTGTGATCTATAAAAACGATGAGAACATGAATGGAATGTTCCTGCCACAGAACTGCTGTGGACTCATCGAGAGCCCTGAGAGTAGGTCCACACGGATTGGCACGGGAACTCCAGGTCTGGCACATAAGGGGTGCCAGGCAAATGGCTGTGAGTGCTCCATAAGCGATGAGTGTCTACTGTGACCAAGGAGACTGATACGTGTATACCAAGCTTTAGAATCCAGGGTGGTAAATGCCAATACAGGGTTACCCAGGGAGTTAGACAAGAAGGGCCTTCAAACATCCACCTGTGCCAATGGTCTGAAGTCCTGGGAGCCCCAGGAGCTTTGCCATTGGAGGCTAGAGGTGGTCTGGGGCAGTGATCACTGGGATCACTGGGATGGCAGGTGAGGAGGATTTGGAGATAGGAGAAAATGCATCCACTGACCACACAGATGGTTGCTGGTAAAAGACACCGTGAATGCTGCCTCCAGCTTCCCCTGCCCAGCCCGGGAATGGAGACATGCCGTTGTCGGGAGGGGCTGGGGCTGTTTGCTCTGAGCTCAGAGAACAGTCAACAGGAATGAGAGCATGAGCCAGGTGGGGACACAGTCCTGAGCAAGCTCCTGAAACCCAGTCTGTGGCACAAAGAGGACGGTTTGTGGAGCAGCAGGTTTTAGCCTATGTCCAGCTACTGGACATTCAGCCCTTGGCACTGCTGCTGCCAAAAGCTTTCTCTCAGGACCTGTCCAGTTCCCCCTCCGCCAGGACACTGCCCAGGCCCTCTGAGCTCCTTGCTGATTGGCTGTCTATTACAGGAATGTGAATTAGCACCAGGCTGAGAGATCCGGGTGGGGTGAAGTAGAAAGATGGAGAAGAAAATTTTATCAGTCAATCGCTTCAGATTGAGCTTCTGGGGTGCCAAGCTCTGTGCCCGGTATAGTCACACATATGCTGTTTATGAAAATTAAAAGGGCAGAGGCTTTGGCCAGGAAACGGTGGCTCATGCCTGTAATCCTAGCCCTCTGGGAGGCCAAGGCAGGTGGATTGTTTGAGCTCATGAGTTTGAGACCAGCCTGAGCAATAGCAAGACCCTGTCTCTACTAAAAAAAAAAAAAAAAAAAAAAACAGGCAAGAGGATCACTTGAGCCTGAGTTGGAGGTTGCTGTGAGCTATGATGCCACAGCACTCTACCCAGGGTGACAGCTTGAGACTCTGTCTCAAAAAGAAAAAAAAAAAAGGGCAGAGGCTTTAGAACCAAATGTATCCAGTTCCAAATCAAGGGTTGACCACTTTCAGGCTACGTGACTTAGCACAACATTTGACTTTTGGGGGCTTACCTTTTCTTCTTCCATAAAATGGGTATATCCTGTCTTGTTGGATTATTATAAGGATTAAAGGGAAAAGCATAAACCAGAGGTTGCAAACCTGGGTAGAACAAATATATTACTATCACTCACACAGTACATTTAAAAAATTTTAAATTAGTTGCCAAGATTTTAAAGTGGGGGGATTTCACATAAAAAATAAATCTCTAGCTTCTCTTGAAAAAGTAAAAGATGTGGTTACACAGTCCTACAATCTTACATAGCAACCTCAGCCATAGCCAAGGGTCTCAAAACCGAGTGTGAATCAGAGGGTTTGTTAAAACACAGATTGTTGGATCCCCACCCCTAGACTTTTGATTCAGTAGGTCTAACCCAAGATGATGCCTTTCTAATAGGTGTTATCCAACCAGGTTCATCTGCTCACTCCCCAAAAGTAAGCCAAAACCTAGAGACAGCAGGGTTTATGGCAGAGAAAGAGTTTATTCCACGTAGCGCTAAGTGGGAAATGAGAGGAATTTCTCAAATCTATCTCCCCAGGAACTGGGGGACAGGGTTTTGAAAGACAGTTTGGTGGGCAAAGGATTAGACGATCAAGGTCTGCTAACTCTGCTGGGTTTAGGATGGAACCATCAGTCCCTTGGTATGGGCCACTGGGTTCAGCTAATCCACTGGAATGCAATTCCTTGGGGTGCGTGAAGCTGGGGGGGAGGGAGGGGTTGGCCAAGACCAGTTGAGTCAGTGCCTTGATCTGGATGGGTCAATCCGGTTCACTGGAATGTAGGAGCTGGAAGATCTCTCTAAAAATCCCCTTAGATTCCTAACAGGTGATGTTATCTAGGGAGAGAAAGGGAAAAGTTAGGAATCTTTACAACTACCAGCTATTCCTCTAGCGCAGCAATTATAGAGAAGCAAAAAAGGCCAACAGGTGACTGACTATTATCAATTTCAGGAGACAGTGGATGAGCATCATCATTATTTTAGCTAAACCTATTCCTTCACAGAGGTTTAGGGTGCTTACTATAGTCCTTGCCTTGCACCCCTTCATCAATCTGTAAGGGCCAATTTGTATAGGTGGTTTCACAGGTTTCCACCCAATGCTGTTCAAGGCACCGCACTTTGAAAACCACGACCTAGAGCTAAGCAGTGCTTTCTTTTTATGAGAGAAGTATCCCCCGTTTCCCATAATCCCCACCTTTCCTTATTGTCTCTCATCCCAGCACCACCCCCATCCCCACACCAACTACTTCCATTCACAGGACCAGCCTGGACCCAGAACAGCATTTAAATCTGTGACCTCTGGGGTGGGTGCTCAGTAAGTGTTAAGTAAGAGGTAGCTTGTTATTTAACAATCTTGTGGAAGAAGTATTATTACTTCCATTTAACAGGTAAAAAACCTGAGATTCAGCTAGGGAAAGTGTCTGGCCTGGAAGCTGGCAAATCACAGGGAAGATACTTGCCAAATTACTCGTGTTGTCCTAGTTCTTTCAGTATTACATACTCACAAAACCCACGGAGTCACTTACACAAATCTATTTGAGGTTAACATAGATGATAGCTCCAAAAATGTGGCCATGACTTCGTGAGTATAAAATAATATTTATCAAGGAAGAGAAGGAAGAAAGGAGTTAGAAAGGAAAGAAAAGCGGGTTTATAGAGGGAGGTGATGTTAGCTGCAGACATGCCTTCTCTAAAATGACTATAAACAAGTCAATAATGGAGATTCAAGAATTCTCCAGGAACAAACAAGATGTTTTTAGCCATATAATGGGGCCTCTCCTCCTGGACTATTGGACCCAGTGAAACTTCCTTTCATTCCATGGAAACCTCTCTCTTTGGTTACACTGGCTATTTTGTTTTGTCACCTAGCATCCATTTGTCCTTTTTTCTGATAAAGCACCCTGATTCTGTTTTGAGGGGGATAACTCTTCCACCACCCCAGGATAGGTGGGGCAGAGGGGACTGTCAATCAAAGTTCCTGCCCCGCTGGAGCAGTGAATCACCAAAGACCTGGAAACTGTGGAGCTGAGAAGTTCTCCCTTATTTACCGTCCTTTCCAAGCTGTGTTTCTTAAGCCTTCCCTTCAGTTCCCTGGGCTAAAAGGTTACTACTATTGGTTTCCAGCAGTAGAATCCAACCCTGGCTGACTTAAAGGTATTATTGGGGAGGGAGAATGGATGCCCACTACTTCTCCACATCATTTTACTGAATTCCTTCTTGCTCACCATAGCCAGAGTTGGTTTCTGTTGCTAGCAACCAAAAGGATCTGACTCCCTAAAGTCAGATCCAAAAGGATCTGACAACCAAAAGGATCTGGTAACCGGGGTTACCACCAGGTCCTCATTTCAAACCTAATGGCCTTTTCTCAGCCCTCATCCTCCTCTAACTTATACCTAAGGTCCTTATGCCATAAATGCAATAATGTTCAAACCAAATGCTTTACACACAAAAAAAATTTTTTTCTGGCTTGGCACCTGTAGCACAATGGTTACGGCACCAGCCACATACACCAAGGGTGGCGGCTTTGAACCAGCCTGGGACAGCTAAACAACTGCAACAACAACAACAAAAATAGCTGGGCGTTGTGGCAGGGGCCTGTAGTCCCAGCTACTTGGGAGGCTGAGGCAAGAGAATCGCTTAAGCCCAAGAGTTGGAGGTTACTGTGAGCTGTGATGCCACAGCACTCTACCGAGGGTGACATAGTAAGACTCTGTCTCAAAAAAAAAAAAAAAAAAAAAAAAAATTCCACCTGGTCTTGGCACCAAAAAAACATGAAAAGCAGAATTTCTCTATTTGAAACCAAATAACATTCCTGTCTCCATGCTAATTCCCTGACTGTAAACTTTATTGAATCTGCTTTGCCTGCAGGATAAAGGCTGTGCTCCTTTGCCTGCCCTTTCGACTTATGCCAACTTTTATATGCAGCCACGTCCCTCATTTCCTGCTCACAAGCCTTCCATGGGGCTTACTGTTTCAGCAGACATCCCCTGACACCCAAACAAGAACCACCAGCTGGGGGCAGGGATGGTGTGTCACACCTGTAATCCTAGCACTCTGGGAGGCTGAGGTGGGAGGATCCTTTGGCTCTGGAGTTTGAGACCAGCCTGAGAAAGAGGGAGACTCTGTCTCTACTAAAAATGGAAAACTTACCCAGATACTGTGTCAGGTGCTAGTAGTCTCAGCTTCTTAGGAGGCTGAGGCAGGAGGATCGCATGAACCCAGGAGTTTGAGGTTGCTATGAGCTAGGCTGACACCATGGCACTCTGGCCTGGACAACAGAGTGAGACTTTGTCTAAAAAAATAAAGAAGAACCACCTGCTAATCCATGTCAACCTAAAGGACCACGAGAGACAATGACAAATTATTGTTTTAAGTCACTAAGTTTTGGGGTGTCTCATTACACAGCAATAGATAACCAGAACAGTATTAAATTAGACTCATAGAACATACTATCTAGGGAAGAAAATAAGTAAATAAATTAGTAAATCAAAAATAGCATTGCAGATACAGATAAATGCGGTAAAGAAAACAAAGCAAGGTCAGGTAATTGTAAGTCCAGAGGGACCAGGAAAGGGGTATCTGAGGAGGTGGTATGTGATCTGAGATTTGAATGATGTATGACCTCTATCCCTACATCATCTGGGGGCCGACTGTTGTAAAAAAAAAGGTTAAAATAAGTTTAAAGGCCCTACGGCAGGAACAAGTCTGGTGGATGCCAAGAACAGTTAAAAAAAAACCAGTGTGGCTGGAATAGACTGAGACTGGTAGATAAAATCAAACAGCTAAGCAGGAAGGATATCGTGTAGAGCCCTGAAGCCTGGGACCAGTGGTATAGAAGGCTTCTCAGTCCAATTGGAAGATATGGGCTAGTTTCAACTGGCAGGTTGGGGGACAAAATCATCTGATTTATAATTTTTTTTCCCAAAGCCTCACTCTCTTGCCCAGGCTAGAGTGCCATGGCCTCAGCCTAGCTCACAGCAACCTCAAACTCCTGGGTTCGTGCAATCCTCCTGGCTCAGCCTCTTAAGTATCCAGGACTACAGGTGCCTGCCACAATACCTGGGCTGATTTTTCTATTTTTAGCAGAGAAGAGTCTGGCTCTTGCTTAGGCTGGTCTCAAACTCCTGAGCTCAAGCGATCCTCCTGCCTGTTCTCCCAGAGTGCTAGGATTATAGGTGTGAGCCTCCCAGAGTGCCTGACCTGATTTATAATTCTTTCAAATCCCTGTCTGCTCTGAAGGACAGAATATAAGATGACAGCTATGAAAACCGGACCAGTAGTAAGGTCCGGAGTTTTGTGGTTGACTTAGCAAATAATTGATGATAGTGGTTCCTTTTATCAGGCAAAGGATGATGAATCACTTGGTACTGGTCGGTCCATCATGTCTGGCAACAAACCTCATTTATGAGACCTGTCACCCTAAGATAAAGTAACAGGGAGAGGCTGTGTGGCTACTGACTCATCTGTTAGCAGGAAGCCAACCACATTTTTCTGGTCCTTCCTGGGATGGAAAAGATGGGGACCCACATAATTGCCATAAAAGCCATATTCATCCCAAAGAGAGACACACTGGGTACACATGAGATCTGCCTAGCTTGAGGCCAAGAATGATGTGGCAGCTTTTAAACAAGCAAAAAAAAAAAAAAAAAAAAAAAAAACATTGATATTCCTCCTATTGTGAAGTGGGATCTATATGTCTTTCCCTTAAATCTGGGAAGGTTTGTGATTGCATCAACTAATAGAGTAGAATAATAGTAGAAGTAATGCTATGTGACTTCCAAGTCTAAGTCATAGAAAGTTGCATTATTTCTACCCTTTTTCCTGGAACACTAGTTGTTGGAGCCCTGAGCTGCCATGGAAGAAGTCTGACTAGCCTGAGGTGGCCATGTTGTAAGGAAGCCCAAGATATATGAAGAGGCCACATGTAGGCGCTCTAGTCAGCAGTCCCAGCTCAGCCCAGGCTTTCGGTCATCTCAGGCCAGGTTCCACACATGAATGAAGAAGGTACCAGATGTCCAGCTCCCTAATATTTAAACACCCCCAGCTGTTTGAGTCTTCCCAGCTAAAGCCTGAGATATCACAGAACAAAGACAAACCATTCCCACATCTTTCCTGCAAAATTCTGGCCCATGGCTGGGCGCAGGTGCTCGTGCCTATAATCCTGTCACTCTGGAAGGCCTATGGTGGTTGTGGCAGGTGCCTACAGTCCCAGCTAGTGGATGGCCGAGGCAAGAGAATTGCTCTGGCCCACAAGTTTGAGGTTGCTGTGAACTACAATGCACAGCACTTTACCCAGGGTGACAGAATAAGACTCTGTCTCCAAAAAAAAAAAAATGTTTTTTTGACCCATAGAATCCATGAGCATAATAAAATGATTCTATTGTATACCAGTTTTAGGATGATATTCTATGCAGCAATAAATAACTGAACCAGGTAGAAAATGTTGGCAGGGTTTTTTATAACCTATTGGACTCACGAGTAGACTATCTCAAAATAGAATAGGCTGTAAAATTAGAATTGGCTCAAATTTATTGAAGCAATCACAAACCTGCCCAGATCCAAGAGGAGGAGACATAGACCCCACTTCTCAATAGGAGGAATATGAAAAAATGTGTTGTTATGTTTAACAGACTGGTTCTCCCTGGTTTCCATGGGGTAAGAGACTGTAACAGACATTCCCAGGTTATCTACCCAATGGCTATTCCTTTTTCCTCCTTACAAAAGCAAGAAAACAAACAAACAAACAAAAAACCCTCAATCTTATGTGTGGCAACAAAGACTGCTAAAAGTACAGGATCTCCCAGTCTCCTTTGCAGCTAAGAGGGGTCACATGACACAGTTCTAGCCAATGAGATATAGGCTGAAGTTCCTGATGAGGACCTTTATGTCCAAATAAAAAGATAAAGACTCAAGGAAAGAAGATTGAAGGGGGTGGTGCCTGTGGCTCAGTGAGTAGGGTCCCAGCCCCATACATCAAGGGTGGTGGGTTCAAACCCAGCCTCAGCCAAACTGCAACAAAAAATAGGTGGGCCTTGTGGCAGGCACCTACAGTCCCAGCTACTTGGGAGGCTGAGGCAAGAGAATCACCTAAGCCCAAGAGTTGCTGTGAGCTGTGACGCCACAGCACTCTACTGAGGGCGACAAAGTGAGACTCTGTCTCTAAAAAAAAAAAAAAAGAAAGAAAGAAAGACGCTTGAAGGGTCTTTCTTCTTTCTATTTATTTA
This sequence comes from Loris lydekkerianus, assembly GCA_963574355.1. Classification (NCBI taxonomy): domain Eukaryota; kingdom Metazoa; phylum Chordata; class Mammalia; order Primates; family Lorisidae; genus Loris; species Loris lydekkerianus. The sequence goes on along the minus strand of CAUYPK010141593.1, from coordinate 19,989 downwards.
TTTATTTATTGAGGCAGAGTCTCAAGCTGTCGCCCTTGGTAGAGTGCCGTGGCATCAGAGCTCACAGTAACCTCAAACTCTTGGGCTCAAGCAATTCTCTTGCCTTGTCCCCCCCAGTAGCTGGGACCATAGGCGCCCACCACAATACCAGCTATTTTTTGGTTTCAGTTGTCATTGTTGTTTTAGCTGGCCCAGGCTGGGTTCGAACCTGCCAACCTCAGTGTATGTGGCCATCACCCTACCCACTGAGCTACAGGCGGTCTTCCTTCTTTTTACTGGAAATGGAGACATGATGCCTAGAGGAACAGAAGCCATCCTGTGAGCATGAGGTGACAAGCGTGAGGACAAAGGCTTTCATGAGCTGAAATGCTAAAAAGCTCCTGGTCGCCATCAGTGAGAAGTATACCAGACGTAGACTACCCAGCCAGAATGTGTCTTGCATAAGGCAATGAAACTCTTTCTCTAACCCACAGTCAGGTTTTCCATTGTTCACAGCCACTTTACTAAATTGTTCGGAGACTATTTGTTTCCTGCGGCTGCTACAACAAAATGCCACAAGCTGGGTGGCTTAACCAACAGAAGTTCATTCTCTCAGTCCTGGAGGTCAGAAGTCCAAAATCAAGGTGATAGCAAGGTTGGTTCCTTAGGGACTATGATGAAGAATCTGTTTCCTGCCTCTCCGCTAACTCCGGAAGTTTTCTGGCAATCCCTTTAGTTCCTTGGCTTATAGGATTTGTACCCCAATTTCTGCCTTCATTATCACATGGCATTCTCCCTGAATGCATGTCTGTCTCCAAATTTTCTCTGCTTATAAGGACAACAGTCACATGGGGTTAGGACCACCCTAGGACCTCATTTTAATTTGATTACTTCTGTACAGACCCTATCTCCCAAAGAGGTCCAGTTTCTCTCGACTGACCCAGCTGTTAGTTTCCTCTCTTGACAGCAGCTTTGATTGAGTCTGATGAGTCGGGAGAAGAGGGTTGCCCTTAGGCTCAGCCCTGCTGACCAAGTTCTCTGCCAGTACATGGGCCTTGCCTCCGGCAATCTGTCTCTTACCAAATGGCTTACCCGACAGAATCACTCATCACACTGTCAGCAATTAAGTCTATGTGTCTATTTCCTCCACGGGACTGCTGTTTTCCCAAGAACAGGTGCCACGGTTGATTTCCAGTTGAGTAGAAGAGTCCAGCTCGTGCCATGATTCTCAACTCCTAGAATCTAAAATCAGACTCCCTCAAACTTTCACATTTGCCTGGCTTGGTCCTGTACAAACCTGTAGGCATCTAACCAGCATTTGTGAGCTGTATACGTTGCCAAACATGGGCACCACCATGTAGGAGTTTTGTGAAGAGATAAGTAAACATTATGACAGTGAAGTTCTTGCATTTCACATGAGGAAGGGGATAGAATGCACAGAATTGGGGGTACTCGCCCAGGGAAAGGTAGGCAGGGCTTTCCAGGGGTGCTGAGTCCAGGCTGAGTCCTGAAGAAGAATAAACCATTTTCTTATCAGTTGAGAACAGGAGAGAGAACCAAATGGGAGGAGGAGAGTATAAGCCAAGACTTGGAGGGGATTTTAAGGGTGTGTTGATGGTTTTTCATGACAGGGGTAGGTGTTGGGGAGGAGAGAAGAGGCCAGACAGATGCAGGACTTTGCTTTGGTTCTTCTGGCTAGTGATGTAGAGACAGAGTCAGGAGGAATAGCAGGAAGGCTGCTGCAAAGGTGGGGGAGAAGTGGCCAGGCTGAGACAATGGCCCTGGGATGGAGAAGGACGGCTGAATCTGAGAGTAGATGGGGCTTTTCTGCTTCCTGTCCTCTTTTCTGTTGGTTCTCCAAAGTACCCCTCCTAGTGTGCCATGCTCCTGAGGCCACAATGCAGACAATGGCTGTTGCCATTGGAGAGATGACGAATATTCAGGTCCAATAAAGAAGCCCAAAGTATCCCAAGGCCTGAAATCCAGCTACAGAAAGAAGAAACTAATGCTTTTTATTTCAGAGACTCAGGAGGGGTAGGCAGTGAGCAAACATGTACTGATTCCTACAGGCGTTGGGGACAGAGTGACCATTAAGACATAGCCCCAGCCTTTGAGGTCTGAAGTCTCAGTGGGGGAAAATTCAAGAAGAGGAAACAGGCAGTTCCTGGTAAGAGAATAATTCTAAAGGATGTTTAATGAATGCTATAACCCAGTTACAACCTAAGAATAGGGGGAAGAGGGAAAGGGAGGGGAGGGAGGGGGAGGGGGGTAGAGGGAGGGGGATTGGTGAGAATACACTTGCCGCGCATCTTACAAGGGTATATGTGAAACTTAGTAAATGTGGAATGCAAATGTCTTAACACAATGACTGAGAAATTGCCAGGAAGGCTATGTTAACCAGTGTGATGTAAATGTGTCAACCAGTCTATGAAACTAGTGTATGATGCCCCATGATCACATCAATGTACACAGCTATGATTTAATAAAAAATAAAAAGATTTAAAAAAAAATTGTTTAAGTGCTGTAGGTGGCAGCGTGGGGGAATTGTTCCCTCTGCATAGGGAAACTGTGGGCAGAGGAAGCAGCATCTGAATTCACTTGAAACGTGTGGGGAAGGCATTCTCCACCCAACTTAGAAAACGGAGAAAAAGATTGTGCAAGTATGTATTTACCCAACCCAAGAAGTCCCGTGGCTAGAGAGAGGAAGGTAGACTCACTCATGCACGCCATGGGAAGGAACCAGCCCCAGGCTACATTGTTACTGTTTTTATGAAACAGTAGACAGAAAAATAAATATGTATAACCTACCTTGAAAATATAAAGAATAACAACACAGCCAACACTTGTGAAATTAACAAGCGCGCTGGATGTGTGAGAGTTTGCCTTGAGGGCCTCAATTCACTCTTTCAGTTCTTCCATAGCCCTCTTTTGCTATTTCTTTTCCTTCCCCCTCAGACAGAACCAACAACTTGAATTTTGTGCTTCTTAGTTCCTTGCTGTGCTTTGCAGTTTAACCACATACGTGTTTAGCCCTGAACAATATGTTTAATATATTTATTTGACATTTTTCTTTTTCTACCCTTTGATCATTCTAAAGTCTTTCGTCTCTGTGGGTTCCATTTCATTCCCTGTCATTTCAGCTGACTCTTGTTTATCAGGCCTTGCTTCTGTTTTTTGTTTTTTACATTTATCAGTTTGTTGTAAAAGATACGAATCAGAGGCTCGGTGCCTGTGGCTCAAGCATTAAGGCGCCAGCCACATACACCTGAGCTGGCGGGTTCGAATCCAGCCCCAGCCTGCCAAATAACAAGGACGGCTGGAACCAAAAAACAGCTGGGCATTGTGGCGGGCACCTGTAGTCCCAGCTACTTGGGAGGTGGAGGCAGGAGAATCGCTTGAGCCCAGGAGTTGGAGGTTGCTGTGAGCTGTGATGCCCTGGCACTCTACCGAGGGCAACAGCTTAAGGCTCTGTCTCAAAAAAAAAAAAAAAAAAAAAGGAAAAAAAGATATGAATCAGAAACAGCCAAATGGAAAAACATACAGAGCAAGGGAAGATGACAGGGAAAGATGGGGTGAGCAGGTAACTCTGGTAAATAGATGTGATAAGAGAACTCCTCCATCCTCTGTGGCTGCCAGTGGCTGCCACAATTGGAGTAGCTCTGAGGGATCTTCCTTGCTTGTCTTTTGTTTTGCAATTTTTGACTGTGAGCTGAGGTGCATTAGAACTTTATCTGTGGGACTTCTTTGATACCTAAAATAGGTAGATAACTAAAAGGTAGATTCTTCTGGGAAAACCATTTCCGCCAGGCTTTTGAAGACACAATTGAACCAGGACTTCTTTATTTTATTTTTATTTATTTATTCTTTCTTTGAGACAGAATCTCACTTTGTGGCCCTGGATAGAGTGCTGTGACATCATAGCTCACAGCAACCTCCAACTCTTGGGCTCAAGCAATTCTCTTGTCTCAGCTTCCCAAGTAGCTGGGACTACCTCTGGTTCAGGCTGGTCTCGAACTCCTGAGCTCAGGGCAATCCACCCACCTCGGCCTCCCAGAGTGTTAGGATTACAGGGGGGAGCCACCAGGCCCAACCACCCAGGTCTTCTTTAAATAGAATGTGCAACTTGAGATTTTCCAGATCATGTGTTTATTGGGCTCTGAAGCTCAAAACCCACCAGAGAGGCAGATAAGAGGTACTGGCAGTGACACCCCACCTCCCAGACACCGAGTCTCCCTTCTTTATGCCCTGTGGAATCCAGCCAGCTAGGATACCCTGATCCCCAGGTAAAGAGTTTCTGGGCCAAATGACTGGGGCCTTGAGCTCCACTGCTTTGCTCTTCCCTGGACCCTAGAAGTTGGCTGAATAGAGGTTCAGTAGGAATCCTGCCCCTACTCTTTTTGCTGTGTGACCTCAGCAAGTCACTGAACCACTCCAAATGCCTAGTTTTCTTCTGTAGTGTGGGAAGGTGAAAGGAGCCAGGGAGAAGAAACAAGGCAGTGTTCTCTGTTGCCTGGGTAGTCTCTCAATAAAGGGTATTTTCCTTGCAGGATGAGGTGGAATATGTTTTAATCAATTACTTACCCTGTGTCGGGCACTCATCTAAGAAGCTTACATGCGACAGCTCATGCAAACTCCCACCTCTTTGCAGGTGGAGAACCCAAGGTTCCCAGGGAAAGCAACTGGTCTGAGTCTTGCAACTGGTGCCAGCAAAGCCAGAATCACACTCTGGTCCTTTGCACACCAAAGCTTGTGCTCTTGCTTGCTCTGCAGTCTAACACCACCTCCCCGAGAAGGAGGAGCAATGTTGGAATTCTCCATCCACTCCCCGGATGCTTCTGGTGTTTGAAAGAGGCAGCACATGGTGTCATCCCAACAGGTATGGGGGGAAAGCCCAGGGATGCAAACTTGGATTTAAGCACTGAGTATTGACTGTCAATCTGATTTTTTTTTTTTTTTTAGTCTCACTTTGTCACCCTTGGTAGAGTGCTGTGGTGTCACAGCTCACAGCAATCTCAAACTCCTGAGCTTCAGCAATCCTCTTGCCTCAGCCTCCCGAGTAGCTGGGACTACAGGCTTCTGCTACTAGGTCCTGGTCTCGAACCTGTGTCCTCAGGCAATCCACCCACCTTGGCCTCCCAAGTGCTGGAATTACAGGTGTGAGCCACTGTGTCCAGCCCTATCAATCTGATTAACATTGTAATATATTGGGAGGATGAATCACAGACAGGGTGTATACAAGTAATGGAGGCAGGTGGAAAAGAAAGCTGTCTTCAAATTAAAGCAGTAGTGATGGGCGGCACCTGTAGCTCAGTGGGTAGGGTGCCGGCCCCATATACTGAGGGTGACTGGTTCGAACCTAGCCCCAGCCAAACTGTAACAAAAAATAGCTGGGTGTTGTGCATGTGCCTGTAGTCCCAGCTACTCAGGGGGGCTGAAGCAAGAGAATTGCTTAATTCCAGGCGTTGGAGGTTGCTGTGAGCTGTGATGCCACAGCTCTCTACCAAGGGTGATAAAGTGAGACTCTGTCTCTTAAAAAACTAAAAAAAGCAGTAGTGATTTAAGCATGTAATTGACAAACATGTAGTAGTAATTGAGGCGTGTTTCTTTTTTTTTTGAGACAAGAGTCTCAATCTGTTGCCCTGAGTAGAGTGCCATGATGTCATAGCTCACAGCAACCTCCAACTCTTGGGCTCAAGCGATCCTCTTGCCTCAGTTTTTCTATTTTTAGTAGATATGGGGGTCTTTTGCTCAGGCTGGTCTCAAACTCATAAGTCCAAGCAATCCACCTGCCTCGGCCTCCCAGAGTACTAGGATTACAGGCGTGAGCCATCTCGCCTGGCTGAGGCGTGTTATTTACACACGATCGTTTACCAAAAGAATCAGTCAAGAGAGGTGAGGAGAAAAAAGCTTGGTCTGAGAAGGAAATGGAGAGAGGAAAAGCAAAAGAACTACTTTTTTATGTCCAGACTTATAGAGGAATTTGACTCTTTACATATTTCAAGGGTATATACAGCTTTCATAAAAATAAAAGATTTAAAAAGACCCATTAAATACATATGTGAGAAAGATTTTTGCATGAGGCTATGTGCTTTCTGGAAGCACAACAAGAAACATTTTGCAGCTGGGTGCAGTGACTCCCACCTGTAATCCTAGCTCTCTGGGAGGCCGAGACAGGTGGATTACTTGAGCTCACCTGTTTAAGACCAGCCTGAGCAAGAGCAAGACCCTGTCTCTACTAAAAGTAGAAAAATAAGCTGGGTATTGTGGCAAGACCTATAATCCCAGCTACTTGGAAGGCTGAGGTGAGAGGATCACTTGAGCCCAAGAATTTGAGGTTACTGTGAGCTATGATGATGGCACAGCACTCTACCCAAGACAATGGATTGAGACACTGTCTCAAAAAACATTTTTTTTTGCACTTTAATAGTCAATTAAGTAAAAAGTCATAGGAAACATAAAAAATACTACAAAACTGAAAAATGTTTCCAAGTGAAATCTAAAACACAGAGTGACAAAGAGACAGTAAAAGAAAATCCACGATTTTTCTTAAAAAAAGAAATCCTCTTCCCTTTCTCACTCCCATATCTCTTTCTCAGGTTTTTTTTTTTTTTTTTTAATTAAATCATACCTATGTACATTAATGCAATTATGGGTACAGTGTGCTGGTTTTATATACAATTTGAAATACTTTCATCTAACTGGTTAACATAGCCTTCAGGTTTATCTGATCTTCTCCTCCCTGGATTCCTGAGAGGTGGGCAGAGCAGATTTTATCAACCCCACTTTACAGAGGAGAAAACTGAGGTTGAATTGGCATGCTAAGAGTGGCCCTGCAGGATCCGGCTATGTTCACAGCAAGAGCTGAAAGGATGTGTGTGAATGCAAGGAGCAAAACTATAAAACAGACCTTTATGGCAGTGATTAGATTATTGGTCTGCATGATTATATGAGCGTGAAGGGAATGTTGGAGTGATCACAGCTAGCACCACCTTCCATTGTAAATGAGAATGGAGGAGGATGAGGAGGTTACAGCTCCAGGGTCATGAGGGAGGGTAGTAGCAGAGCTCTATGTACACTCCCGGGAGCATGTCATCCATTCCTGTTACACCATTTTCCCTCTAGCTGGAAACTCTTAGATCTCTGTCCATGCCAGATCCCTCTCCAGTCTTAGTGTGTTATATTATCTTCATGGTAGCCAGTGGATTTTTCTAGATGATTCCAGATCCTTCTGTAGTTCACAGGCATGCCGTTTGGGTTTTCATGCGTACGTGTGAGATGTGCCTCCCTCAAGCCTTGTAACATCAGCCCATTATCCATCTGACATGAAAAAATAAAACACTTGAAAATTTAAAATTAAAATTAAATCAGATTGGCTCAGCGTCTGTGGCTCAAGCGGCTAAGGCGCCAGCCACATACACCTGAGCTGGTAGCTTCAAATCCAGCCTGGCCCGCCAAAATGACGGCTGCAACCAAAAAATAGTTGGGTGTTGTGGCGGGCGCCTGTAGTCCCAGCTACTTGGGAGGCAGAGGCAGGAGAATCCCTTGAGCCCAGGAGTTGGAGGTGGCTGTGAGCTGTGATGCCACAGCACTCTACCCAGAGCAACAGCTTGAGGCTGTCTCAAAAAAAAAAAAAAAATTAAATCAGATCATGTTACTTCCATGCTCCAAGCCATTCAGTGACTTCCCACAGGCCCTGAAATGACAATATAAGTGCTTTGTGGTGGCCACTGGTCAACTCCCCAGCTGTCTTTTTCTGCCACCCAGGAAGAGGTTGTTCCTGCCTTGGGACCTTTAAATTCATTCTTTCTTTTGCACCCACCAGAAATTCACACAGCTCGGCTTCTTCCCTCACGCCATTCAGAGCCACTCTGCCTAAACCAGCCCCTGTTCGCCTGTGTCCCGTGTTATTGTCCACATAGCGGTGGTCACTGTCCAACACCTGTCTTGCTCATGATCCTTTAGTTATGTACACCCTGATCCCTAGCTAGAATCTCAGCTCCAGGAGGGTGGCGAGCTATGTGCCACCTTCAGTCCTGTGCCCCAGTAAGTAGAACAGTCCCAGCCATGGTTATTGAGTCCTGTCTGCATGTAAGCACTATTCTAAAATCTTTATACGCATGGTCCGCTTGATCCTTACTAACATCCAAAGACATGGGAGCTGTTATTGTTACTCCCGTTTTATTGTTTATTTATTTATTTACTTTTTTGAGACAAGAGGTTCACTTTGTTGCCCTCAGTAGAGTGCTGTGGCGTCACAGCTCCCAGCAACCTCAAACTCTTGGGCTCAAGCGATTCTCTTGCCTCAGCCTCCCGAGTAGCTGGGACTACAGGCACCTGCCACAACACCCGGCTATTTGGTCTGGCTCTAGCTCAGCCTGGTCTCGAACCTGTGAGCTCAGGCAATCCACCTGCCTCGGCCTCCCAGAGTGCTGGGATTTCAGGCATAGGCCACTGCACCTGGCCAATCACCCCCATTTTACAGATGAGCCAAATGATTACAGAGAAGTCAAGGAACTTACTTGCCCATGCAGTCAGTAAGATGCAGAGCCAGGGTTGAAACCATGGAGTCCATCATCACCACCCCCACCCCAAATATCTGCAGAGCACATGGGCTGATGCACCCACGTCCACTTGACATCTTTATCTCCATCGTCCTCAGGGTCCACAGAATCCATGTTTAAGAAACCAGTTGCTGAAGCCAGAGAGCTGAGTGTTGTTCTAGATTCCTCCTTTTCTTCACCCACACTTCCTCTTGGTCAGGCTTACTCATCTGTCCAGTCTCAGGTGAAACTTCACTTCCTTAGGGAAGCCCTCCTGGCCACCAACACCACCCCCACGGTAGCCACATCCCCTGTTAACTCTTGCACAAGCCCTGCGCTTCTCGTTCACCAACAGCCCCCGTCTTGTTATTAATCACTTGTTCAAAGTCCTACAAACGTCCCTGCAACCAAGTGAACTCCATGAGAGCAGAGATTGTGTCTGTCTTGTTTATTACAGACGCTCAATAAAAACGTTACATTAGTATTTCTATTAATTTGTAATTTATATACTCACCATCTCTACCACCAATGGGGGGGGGAGGGGGGGTGTTTAGAAAGCAGCTACCCAAAGAGTTAAATTTTCTGCTATCACAGGGAGAAGGTGTGTGGGTGGAGGTCAAGGTCGTTCTGCCCTCTGCCACCACCAAGGGGCAGGAAGTGCCTCTTTTTTAAAGAGTAGCAGCATCTTTGGTCTCAAAGGGAACCAGCTCCCACCCTTTTGAGAGCCCAGAGAGTCAAATTAAGGGCAGGGTAGGGTCAGTGAGTTTTCCCAGGTCCTGGACCCAGATGAGGCTTTAGGTACCTCCAAGGAAATTTGGAATCCGTTTAGAAGAGAGACTGTAGCACTCCTGGGGCACCTGGGAGACTTCCTGGGTGGGCAGACTTTCAGAAGGTGACACTCCAAAAGATGCTACTTGGGAGGCTGAGGCAAGAGAATTGCTTAAGCCCAAGAGTTTGAGGTTGCTGTGAGCTGTGACGCCACAACACTCTACCAAAGGTGACATAGTGAGACTCTGTCTCAAAAAAAAGGAAAAGAAAACCCCAATCCTATAAGTCCTTCCTAATATCCTCTTACTGAGGCATCACTATGTGTTTCCCAAGTGATATGCAACAAGTAAAAAACCCAACTTGTTCAACCACTAGCAGTAAGGAAGAGAAATATTCCCAGTGATCTTTACCTACAGCTATTGACAGGTATTATCATGATCCATATTTTATAAATGAAGAAATAGAAGTTCAGAGAGCTTGATAAATTTATCATACCTCAAGGCAGTGAATGAGAGAACCAGCTCTACCTGATGCCAAAGTCCACAGCCTCTCTTGGTTAGCAATCCCTACTACTTGAGCACTCTACGTCTCAGTTTCCTCATCTGCAGTGACACAGATTCTGCTTTCCAAAGGTCCCTCCAGGCCCCACCTTCCCAGAATCAGGTGTGCAAACACATTGTTAAAGGGGCCTACTTGGGAAGATGAAGAGGACCTCCCTTTGGCTGGGGACCCACTGGATAATGAACTGGTCATACCCACATGTCTTGCAGCTGGGAGGTCTGATAACGAACTTGAAGAGTGGTGCATCCTAGGAAGCACATCTATGAGGCTTGGACTCCAAAATGCCCACTACCTACCTCTCACTCCCTCCTTACAGCCATCCTCTTCCCCCTGTTTCTATTTCTGTGTTCTGATTGCTAAAGCTCTTGACCAAGTGTGGGAAGCAAGTCAGGAGGTGACTTGGGAGCTCTTACCCTATTAACCTTTCCCCCGTTCTACACTTACCACTCTCCTCCCCATCCCCAACCAGGGGCACCCCTTCGGGGTGGCTGCCATCCTTACAGGCTCTGTGGGGACCCCCAAAAGAGGCATTCCTTCAATCACACATCCTGAGAATCTGAAAGCTGATGGAGAGGTCTTGGCAAAATGTTGTGCAAGAACCGAAAAAACCCTTTGTAAATGGCAGAGGTATGGCCTTGATTGTCATCCTCAATCTCTGTAGGACTTAGCAGAGAAGAGTTAAGACTCACATGGGAAGGGGGCAGGGGATGGAGGAGGACACAACTGATTCAATGGGAAATGAGAGTGTTCTAATGATGCCAGTTGGAACCTGGTACCAGGAGTGATCTCCCCATCAGAGAAGGTATGAAAGGTCAGGCTGATTAACAAGCTGATGTCTGTGAAATTCTAGGCTTTAATTACTCAGAAGCTTTCCTAACTTTCCTTCCAGCAGTGAATCCTTCCTTCATCCCAATATGTACACACCTATGTCATTCCCCTCGAGAGCCCGTTTCTGGGAGATACTCAAGGTAGCTGGCTTACTCCCAAGATGAACTGGGCTGAGCAGAAGGAAAAGGGCATGGGCTCTCATGCAAATGAGGTGACTCCCCCATCTCTCCCAGGTCACTGCTCTCTCTCTGCCCTGCACCAAGGGCACCCCTGGGTCTTCCTGTATCCAGGGTTGCATGGACTTTGAAGAACAGGTTGGGGGTCTCCTAATGATGCTGAACAGCTGCTTGGAAACCAATACAAATCCTACAAGATCCTTGCAGAGAGGCCGGAGATGGATGGAATTAGAATCTTTCTTCTCTTCTTCATGCCTTTGTCATCCCCAAAAGCTCATGTGTTTCCCTTCCTTTCCACCTGATAAAATCCAACTCATCCTTCAAAATTCAGTTCAAACACTGCCTCCTCTGGGTAGCTGGAATCTCAAACTCATGAGAGCAAAACACTTCTCCTCAGCTCCGCAGGATTAACGTTGCTGAAACTCCCTGAGGCAGGGAACTCTTAGAGGCAAAGACTGTCCTGGTCCAGCTGACACCTAAGTGAAGTGCACTGGGAACAGGAAGAAAATATTTAGAAACTTCTGCTTATTTGTTTCTAGCCTATACTATATTAATATTCAATAATTCAGTACACATCTGAATATTTGTATTACATTATTGAATACTTGTATATATTAGTAAAATGAGTCCATATGATTATAAACAAATCTATGGGAGTTGGACAACTTTTTACTGATATGAGCATGAGTTATCAAATAAATTGGAAGATTATTGTTTGGGTCATTACTGTTTCCCTGGTGCCTATCACAAAACTGGTGCTTAACACATGAGACAGTGAATGAATGATGTTCCCTGGGGTTTGTCTATTATATTGACAGTCTCCATATGTCAATGATTGGTGAATGGGGGTTGGGCACATGGGGATTTATTTACTATTCTCTTTACTTTTGTATATGTTTGGGGAAAGTCTTAAAGAATCATACTGTAATGGAGAAAGGCAGGGAAGGAAACATATCAGTTTGTTAACTTTGCTTTCCTCGTGGAGATGGAAATGATGAAATATTGAGGGGAATCTTAAAACCACCTTCATACATCTTTACATCATTTCACTAGTTAACACGTATCTTTCTGTAATTCAAAAAATTATCATTCAAGGCACTACACGTTGGCTTATGCCTGTAATTCGAGTGCTCTGGGAGGCTGGGAACTGATTCCTTGAGCTCAGGCGTTTGAGACCAGCTTGAGCAAAAGCAAGACCCCATCTCTACTAAAAATAAAAAACCTAGCCAGGCATTGTGGTGGGTGCCTGTAGTCCCAGCTACTTGGTAGTCTAAAGTAAGAGGATTGCCTGAGCTCAGGAGTTTGAGGTTGCTGTTGAGCTATGACATCACAGCATTCTACCCAGGCGACAGAGTGAAACTCTGTCTCAATATAAAATGAAGGGAAAAAAAGAAAAGAAAAATTTGATATTTTGTTTATTATTAATTTTTGCATTAAAATTTTGCATTGATTTTGACTTATTCAACTATTGCATTCAAATTGGATTCGTGGGCTGGGTGTGGCGGCTTGCACCTGTAATCCTAGCACTCTGGAAAGGACATGAGAGGTGAATTTCTTGAGCTCAGGAGTTCAAGACCAGCCTAAGCAAGAGTGAGACCCCATCTCTACTAAAAATAAATAAATAAATAAATAAATAAAAAATAGAAAAACGAGATGAGTGTTATAGTTGGTACCTATAGTCATAGCTACTGGGCTGAGGCATGAGGATCGCTTGAGCCCAAGGTCTCTCTGTGCTATGATGACACCATGGCACTCTACACAGGGTGACAGAGTGAGACTCTGTCTCAAAAAACAAACAAAAATATAATTTTTTTCTTAATGACAGCTTTTATTTATTTTAATTTCAGAACATTACAGGGGCACAGACATTTTGGTTACATAATCTGATTTTTGTACATTTTAGGTCACCCTTATGAGTGTGCCCTTCCCCCAGAATGTGTGCATTCTACCTGTTAGATGTGAATTAACCCATCCCCTCCTCCCTCCTCCCACCCGATTGATTCCCATTGAATTTTACTTCCCTACATCGACTAGTTTCAATTTAGTATTACATACATGGGGTATTTGTTCTTGCAATACTTCACTTAGAAGTGGTCTCCAGGGCCACTCAGATTGTTACAAAAGATACCAGATCCCCATTTTTTGAATGGCTAAATAGTAAGAGACAGGTTTTAGAGACAGCACACTACAACCTAAAACTCCTAGGTTCAAGCAATTCTCCTGCCTCAGCCTCCCAAGTAGCTGGGACCCAGATCCCACTACACCTGGGTGCCCACCCACCCCCAGTTAATTTTTCTTTTTTCTTTTCTTTTCTTTCTTTCTTTCTTTTTTTTTTTTTTTTTGAGACAGAGCCTCAAGCTGTCACTCTGGGTAGAGTGCGGTGGCATCACAGCTCACAGCAACCTCCAACTCCTGGGCTCAAGCGATTCTCCTGTCTCTGCCTCCCAAGTAGCTGGGACTACAGGTGCCCACCACAATGCCTGGTTATTTTTTGGTTGTAGCCGTCATTGTTGTTTGGCGGGCCTGGGCTGGATTCGAACCCACCAGCTCAGGTGTATGAGGCTGGCGCCTTAGCGGCTTAAGCCACAGGCCCCGAGCCTATTTTTTTTTTTTTTTTTTTTTTTTAACAGAGACAGTATCTTGCTATGTTGCTCCGGGTTCAAACATGATTTATCTTGATGACTGAATCTTTTGACTCTCCTTAATTTCCATGTTCAAGGTCTCATTTGTGGCATCCTAGTCCTGGCCATGCTGATGAGGTGAAGCTCCCCAACCCTAGAGGTGGATTAATGAGCTAGATCTGAGAGCAGATTTGATGGAGACCTGGATGGAGGGTAACCCAATAGCTGTGAGGAGGAAAGAGGGGGCACCATGGAATAGAAGTGGTTAGAAAGGAAAGGTTGTTCTTCGGAGGGCAGGGTCCTGGGCTTGGTAGCCCTGCCTGGGGCCGCTCCTTTTCCCCCCCCCCTTCACCTTTTGATAAGCAAATCAATCAGCTCATGTGCATGGAGAGCTCTAAATTAGAATGGTTTATCTGTTACATTGAGTCCTAGGATTTGGAAATCTTTGTTTGCTTTTTCATGCTTTTCTTTCTTTTCTAACATGAATACATAGTACCACATTTATGTATCAGAAAACAGCAAAGGAAAGATATTTAATTGTTTCTAATGGAACAGAATCATCCTCAAGAGAGCAAAGCATTCCTACTACTCAAGAGACTTTTGAAAGATGGAGGGAGCAACACACGTACACCCGGACTGGTGCAGTGGCCTGCTCACTGGTCTTCTGTCTTCACCCTTGGTCCCCTGCAGGCCACTCTCTACACTGCAGCCAGAGGGACCCTGTTACAATTTGAAATCAAATCATATTATTCCTATGCCCCAACACTCCAGGGACTCCCCATCTCTCTCAGAGAAAAAGTCCAAGTTTTTATCAAGTCCTGCAAGGCCTGTCCCTCTATCCTCGCTGACCTCATCACCTCCACTCCCACCCCTCGAATACATCAAGCACCATCTTCCCGAGGCCTCTGCCCTTGCCCTCTCCTCTTTGTGCGTTACTCTTCCGCCAGCTGGTCACGCTGCCCACACTATCCAAAAGAGCATCACCTCCTTTGTCCTGCTTACTCCCTTTCCCCTTCCAGATTTTGTTCTCAAAATACTTGTCAGGACCTGACACATTATTTCCTCCCTTGTCTTTTGCCTGCCCCCACCCCCAGGGTGTGGTCTTTGGCTATGTTTTGTTTCTGGCTGTGCATCCTCAGGGAGAGCAATGCCTTCACGCTCCTGATGCATATCTCTCAAATGTATTAATGTCCTGTCTAACAGGGCTCACTGGCCTGGGGCAGGAAAGGTGTAGTAGCCCCGGGTGTGAGGCCCGAAGGCCAGGTAAGATTGGGACCAGAAGTGGGGAGGGCACAGGCCACGATTCCTTCCGTTTGGGGGTATTTCAGACTCCAGAGCCTCTCCCCATCCCCCATCACGTCCTCCACTTCAGGCAAGATTGCCCCAGCGCAGCCTAAGCCCGTGAGGATGGAAGAGGGAAGGCTGTGGGCACCACAGAGACAGAGGTCATACAAATGTCCAATTGAGAAAGTAGACTCAGTGGAAGACCTCAGCTCTCCATACCTCCCCCAGCACTTGTCTTTATTTCAAGGCTAGAACCACAACTTCAGAGACTTTATAAACTCAACAAAACCATGGGAGGGAGGTGGGGACACAATGAGACCCACCAATCAGAATGATGCTCTAAGGTCCAGGTAATAGTCATTGTGCAGGCGAGGGGAAGGCCTTGGGTTATTACTATAATGTAATCTAACAGCCTGGGGGAAGCACGCACAGGTCTCAGGCAAACCTCCAGTGAACTCCAGGATATAGAATTTGTTTCTTGTTCTCTGCCTGCAGTTGCCTCAGGCAGTTCAGCTGTTCCAGGTTTTTCTGATTCACTTTTATAAGAGGGGAATGGAATCATTATTTGCCACCTGAATTTTTTGTTGTTGTTGTTTTGTTTAAGAGTAAGGCAGTAGATAGACAGAGTCTATGAGAGTAAGACATCTTAGTAAAAAATAGGCAGAGAACCTGTGTGGCAAGTACCCCACTGTAAAGGTGAGGAAACGAGGCTAAACCACTTCCTCGGAGTCATACAGCCAGTAAAGTGTCACAACTCAATCACTGAAGCACCTGGCTTCTACAGGAAATTCTTCAAATGCAGATAATTGGTTAAGGGCTTGGGACACTACCCAAACTCATCTCTCCCCGTCCCTGGGCCTCACCACAGGCACCAAAGAACAGGGTTTTATCCTAACACCAAATATGTTAGGTGTCTTTTCTAACACCAACCAATTCTCCAATACCCCACCCCACCCCCCTCCTCGGAGTATCCAAAAATTCATTTCCCTTCTAACTAATTCTCCATAGTACAGATCCCACACGTTGAGTAAGGGCTTGGTCCTACCACAAGACTGTCCCCATTTCAGACCCCAGTTGCAAGTTCCAGGGACCACTCACACTTCTGGCTGACAGGCTATGTAAATTGTGGGCTTCCAGGACCTCTGTCAGGTTTGATAATTTATTAGAATGACTCATAGAACTCAGGAAGGCACTTCGCTTACTGTTACCAGTTTATGATAAAGGACAGTCAGGAATAGTCCAAATGGAAGACATGCAAAGGGCAAGATTGGGAGGAGGGACTTCAGGCCCTCTCTGGGGTGCCACCTTTCCAGCCCTGGGAGGTGACAGAGCTTCAGAGTGAGGAAGGGTAACAGCAGGGGGTGGCTGTCAGCCCCATTCTTCGCATAATCTCCCCACCTGCCCAGGCTTCCTGCTGGGGATAGTGCTTCTGGATGTTAACAATATGCCTGTGAGTTTTGTTGAAGTGCAGGTTCCGATTCAGCCATGTCTAGGGGGAGGAGGCTAAGATGCTTTTTCTATGAGGTACTTTCCCAGCCTCAGTTTCCCTCGCTGTAAAACGGTCCGCAGCTCCAAACTTTACGTAGCAAGACTGGAGGAAAGGTCAACTGAGTGGACAAAGGAGAGGGAGGAGCAGGCAGAGAAAGCTCCCTTCCCCCAAACGCAGGGAACCCTGGGACCCTGGAGGACCCCCAGAGAAGGTGGCAGAAGAGACAGGATCGGGAAGAGGTGAGAGCCAGAGAAGCCCCTAACGTCCCTCGCCGTCGATCCGCCACTGAGCCTGCGACAGTGGTCCAAGTCACTCGACTTCTTTTGCAAATGACTCTTCAGGCTTCCTCTGTCAGACTGAGTAAATTCCAATGCGAATTGGACGACACCACGCTGTGTGCACGTTAGTAGTTAGTCGGGTCTGTCATTGCAATGTCGTCCCCTTCCCCCCAGCTACCTGCTAGGCCCAAGCTACGAGTACTCCAGGGAGAGGTACCCAGGCTGGAAGCGAACTCTCAACCCAGCGCGCCGGGCACTGCGGTGGTAAGACCCGCGTGTTTCACAGTCAGACGCAACTCGGTTCCCTCGGCCGTAAAAAAAGACTTTATAAAATCATCACCCATTTCTTAGAGTTGTTGTGAGGGGGGTTTGAGATTCACGAACGGACAGTGCTGAGTTCTGTGCCCTTGGGGCAGTAAACGTTCAATAACGGGTTTCCTATTGTAGCGCCCAACTCCCAGAGGAGTTGATCTCAGGCTCTGGAAAGGAATCGCCCTTTTCCTGCCAGGCCAGATACAGGAACAGGAGTGGGAGGAGGGTTGGACGGAAAGCAGCCTCAGGAGCCCCAGACCCTGCCGGCGTCTCTCGGAGCCCGGGACTGCGCTCGGAGCCCTGGGAAGCAACCGCCTTCCCCCTTTTAACCCTCTGAACCGCCACAGAATCAGCCACCGTGGAAGGAGTGCGACTCCTAGCAAAGATGGGAGAAAAATAGGCACGACTTGCTCGCGCCCACACTAGTCTGTGGGGAATGCAAGGCCACTGGTGATCCCACGAAAGTGGATGCAGCTGGTGGGTCCCCAGAGCGCGCCACTCGTGGAGAGCTTCAGAAGCTGCCGTTCCAAGTCTGACCACGCGGGGGCGGCAAATCTCCAGATTGGGCCGCGCTTGTGGAGAGTTGCACCTTGTCCTTGACCACGAGAGAGCCGCGAGCATCCTTAGGGTCCCCAAGGGCCAGGCGTCCCGGGGGCTGCTCTGAGAGCTGCAAACTGAAAGCATCTTCCCGTTGACCCGAGCTCTCAGGACTGAGCTCACAGGACTGGCCAGTGTTACCCAGCCGGAAAGTTAGTACCGCTTTCCTGGGTTAGGAAAGCGGCGCGCGTTCGCCCATACACGCTGGCGACCCCCCGCCCCCGGTATTCTTTTTCCCAGGGGCGGGGATGGTGACATCTGGGGCAATTCTAAGAGCCTGTTTAGCCACTGCGCATCCTACCCCACCTTCTTGAGCCAGTTTCCTCTTCTGGAAAATGGAGATGACATCGCCACTCTGGGGCTTCTTGCAGGATCAACATAGAAAATCATTAGGAAAGCACTTTCCGAATGTTGCATATTTGGGTCTTAAGAAGGACTTTTGGATATTTTCTATTTTTGGAAAAAGAAGTAGGAAAATTCTGGAAATAGAGTAATGAGCAAAATATACTAGGTGTCTGACAGAACACGTTCCTCTGTGATTGCTCGCCACAACACCCGGCTATTTTTTTGTTGCAGTTTAGCCAAGGCCGGGTTTGAACCCGCCACCCTCGGTATATGGGGCCGGCGCCCTGCCCACTGAGCCACAGGCGCCACTCTTTTCCCCATTCTTGGTTGCTTTAATATTTTTGCTTAATTTTGAAATTGCTCGTTCTCCATACTATGGTCAATGTGGTCTTTTGAAAAGTAGTTATGGGGCAGTGCCTGTGGCTCAAAGGAGTAGGGGGCCAGCCCCATATAACGGAGGTGGCAGGTTCAAACCCGGCCCCAGACAAAAACTGCAACAACAACAAAAAAATTGCAATGATTCGGGTGGTGCCTCTGGCTCAGTGAGTAGGGCGCCGGACCCATATACCAAGGGTGGAGGGTTCGAACCCAGCCCTGGCCAAACTGCAACAAAAAATAGCTGCGTGTTGAGGCGGGCGCCTGTACTCTGGAGGCTGAAGAAAGAGAATCGCCTAAGCACAGGAGCTGGAGGTTGCTGCGAGCTGTAACGCCACAGCATTCTACCAAGGGTGACAAAGTGAGACTCTGTCAAGAAAGAAAAGAAAGGAAGGAAGGAAGGAAGGAAGGAAAGAAGGAAAGAAAGAAAAAGAAAGAAAGAAAGAAAGAAAGAAAAGTAACTATGAAGTATAACTACATGCAATGAATGGATGAACACCAAGAACATAATGATGAATTTAAAAACCCAGAAAGGCTAAGTGAAGTGCCTCACACCTGTAATCCTAGCCCTCTGGGAGGCTGAGGCAGTCAGCAAGAGTAAGACCTTGTCTCTACTTAAAAAAAAAAAAAAAAAAAAAGGCAGGCGTTGTGGCAGACACTTGTCACAGCTATGTGAGAGGCTGAGGCAGGAGGATCACTTGAACCCAGGAGTTAGAAGTTGCTGTGAGCCAGGTTGACACCATGGCACTCTAGCCCCAGCAACTGAGGAGACCCTGTCTCAATAAACCTCCCCAAAATAACACAACCTCCCCCCCCCAAAAAAAAAAAACATATAATACCCACTCTATGACTTCAGGTGTATGTGGAGTACACAAACGCGCAAATAGTTTGAAGTCAAGATAGTGGTTACTCTGGAGGAGTGGGGAGGTACTCTTAGGGTGCAGGTAATACTTTTGTAAAATTCACTGAGTAACTAGTTCCTCCTGCCTCAGCCTCCGGAGTAGCTGGGACTACAGGTGCCAGGCCACGGTGCCCGGCTAGTTTTTTCTACTTTTGGTAGAGATGGGGTCTTGCTCTTGCTCTTGCTCAGGCTGGTCTCAAACTCCTGAGCTCAAGGATCCTCCTGCCTCGGCCTCCAAAAGTGCTGGGATTCTAGGAATGAGCCACCATACCTGGCCCCCACACAGTCTTTTCTTTATATACATTATACTCCAATAAAAAGTATGATAAATACTCTATAGGGGAAAGGAAGGAAAATTAATCACGTCTCCACCCAACTAAAAGCTTTCAGTGGACTCTGACTCTTCTTACTGTGAATTTGTACCTTTTTTACCTGGTAGAGCTGGGGCCCTGGATTCTCCCCTTTGGGTTCACTATGGCCAGTCCTCTTTCAGTCCCTTGTGTCACCGTCTCCCATGCTGACCAGCTCCGGCCACAAAGCAGCCTCCTCCATCACTGGGGGCTCTTCCCCACCCCAGAACTGTTCCTTCCACCTGGAATCACTTCCCTCCCATCCCTGCCATTGAAGTCTGCTCAGCCTAAGGTCACCTCCTCACAGAGGCTGTCCCTGAGCCCCCGTCTAAACACTGCTCCCATTATTTCACTCAGAGTACTCGCTCTCTTATTTTTTTTTTTTTGGTTACCATAAATATATACATTTTTATTTGTCAATTATAAAATAAATAATAATAATAATTTTTTTTAATTATAGATAAAAATATGCACCATAGATGTGGCCCAACCCATCACCCTCCCTCCACCCAAACCTCCCCCCTCTCTTCCCCTTCCTTGGTCCTTTCCTCATAGTCTTGTGGTATAGTTGGGTTATAGCCTTCA
>CAUYPK010141592.1:0-11875 GCA_963574355.1 Loris lydekkerianus | reverse complement strand
TGGATGGAGCTGGAACATATTCTTCTTAGCAAAGTATATCAGGAATGGAAGAAAAAGTATCCAATGTACTCAGCCCTACTATGAAGCTAAATTATAGCTTTCACATGAAGGCTATAACCCAACTATAGCACAAGACTATGGGGAAAAGGCCAAGGAAGGGGAAGGGAGAGGGGAGGTTTTGGTGGAGGGGGGGTAATCTATGGTGCATCTTAGAATGGGTACAGGCGATTGCACTAATGTACACAGCTATGATTTAACAATAAAAAATAAGAAAAGAAATGAAATACCTAGAAATATACATAACAAAAGAGGTGAAGGACTTCTACAAAGAAAATTACAAAACCCTAAGAAAAGAAGTAGCAGAAAATATTAGCAAATGGAAGAACATACTGTGCTCAGGGCTGGGAAGAATCAACATTGTCAAAATGTCTATACTTCCCAAAGCAATCTACAAATTCAATGTATTCCCCATTAAAATACCATTGCCATACTTTCAAGATTTGGAAAAAATAATTCTTCATTTTGTACGGAACCAGAAAAAAACCCATATAGCCTTAGAATCTTTGGGCCTTAAAAAGCATTTTCTTTTTCATATTTCTCTCTTTATCTCACTTCCTCCCACAACCCTGAAACCCAAAAGCATTAGTGATTCAAACAGCATGGTGTTGGCCCAACAATAGAGACATTGACATTTGGAACCAAATAGAAAACAAGGAGATGAAACTAACATAACATCTTACAGTCACCTGATATTTGATAATCCAATTAAGAGCATACACAGGGGGAAAGAATCCCTATTCAATAAATGGTGTTGGGAAAACTGGATAACTACATGTAAAATACTGAAATTATACCCACACCTTTCATCACTTACAAAAATTGATTCAAGATGGATAAAACATTTAAATCTAAGGCATGAAACAATAAAAATCCTCATAGAAAGTGTGGGGAAAACACTTGAAGATATTAGCCCAGGGAAAGATTTTATGAAGAAGACTTCTGTGGCAATTGCAACAACAACAACAAAAATAAACAAACTGGACTTAATAAAACTGAAAAGCTTCTGCACCGCTAAGGAAACAACAACCAAGGCAAAAATAAACAACCTACACATTGGGAAAGGATATTTGCATATTTTGATTTGGACAAAAGCTTGATAACTAGGATCTACAGAGAACTCAAATTAATCAACAAAAAATGAGCAAACAATCCCATATATCACTGGGCAATAGAATGTTGTCTAAAGAAGACAGATGAATGGCTAACATATGAAAAAATGAATAGAATCTTCTCTAACAAAGACAGATAAATGGCTAACATATGAAAAAATGCTCATTGTCCCTAATCATCAGAGAAATGCAGATCAAAACTACTCTGAGATATCACCTAACCCCAGAGAGAATGGCCCACATCACAAAATCTCAAAACTGCAGATGCTGGCATGGATGTGGAGAGAAGGGAACACTTTTACACTCCTGGTGGGACTGCAAACTAATGCAACCTTTTTGGAGGGAAGTATGGAGAACCCTCAAAGAACTCAAATTTGACCTCCCACTTTATCCTATAATCCCATTACTAGGCATCTACCCAGGAGAAAAATAAATCCTTTTATCATAAGGACATTTGCACTAGACTGTTTATCACAGCTCAATTTGCAATTGCCAAAACGTGGAAACAACCTAAATGCCCACCAACCCAGGAATGGATTAACAAGCTCTGGTGTATATATACCATGGACTATATTCAGCCATTTAAAAAAGATGGAGACTTTACATCTTTTGTATTAAACTGGATGGAAGTGGAACACATTCTTCTTAGTAAAGCATCACAAGAATGGAGAAGCAAGAATTCAATGTACTCTATTCTAATATGAAGGCAGTAGATGAGCTAATATAAGGTGGAGAGGGGACAAGGGAAGGAGATGGGGGGGTCACGGTGTAGGCACACCTCTTGTGGGCAGGACACAATTATAAGAGAGACTTTAACAAATGCAATCAGCGTAACCTAATTCTTTGTATCCTCAATTAATCCCAAAAAATAAAAAACAAAAAAGGAATATGGAGGTTAAGAGCAGAGAACCAGAACTCATTACCAAGAAAAACTGTTACTTTCCCTAAACCTGAAGAATAGGTTCTCCAAAACATCCAATGAAGCCTATTAGATTTCCTATTAGAAACTTGGAGGCTTCAACTGCAAGGGTATCATAGTTGTGGTCAAACACCTTTTGTTCAAACTGGATTCATAATAAGGCTCTGTTACAATTAGGAATCTAGTAATACTGCTAAGTATTAGCAGCTAGAACTTGGGACTTCTATACTGCTAAGTCCTTAAGCCCCGTTACTAGCTTCCCAGCCCACTTTCCCAGATCTCACCCACATACCCTTAGCTCAAGGATTCTTCCTCTTAGATTTCCAGGTTCACAAGTCAATTGCCAGGAACACTGTATTGGGTCTCATGTATTTTAACAAGAAAAGAAAAATACATCTCTTGGGAAAAAATTAATTGCCTCTATTTTGTTTAAAAGTTTATGAGAATGACTAGAAAATTAAGCTTAGGTATGCTCTGATAATTTTCAGCCATACAATAGTTCAACAAATCAACCAGCCCATTGAAAATTATATGAAACAAAGATGTTAACAAACATGAAATAATTGAAGGAAACAGGTGATAATGACATTCACGGAATTTAAGTTTATTGCGTGCTTAGTCTGTGCCAGACAATATATTAAGCAGTTTATATCTACAAGTTCTGACAATCCTGGGTAAAGTGCTACATACCTTATTGCTGAAGATCACTATGGTCATTCCCCTGGGCCATCTGATAACAGTAGTTATTTTCAGCAATGAGGCATAGAGCCCTTTTTCTACGATGAGTTTGTGAACTTAATTGTCCATCCTCATAGTATTTCATTAAGTACCCAAAGCAATCCCATTAATTCTGAGTATCAGTCATGGTCTCAGAAGGAAAAGAATAATCAAATGGTAACTGAGGAGAATTTAATGAAAGATCAATTTATATATGTGTGGCAAGCATTAAGAAAACCAAAAAATAATGTTGAAGCACCCTGGGGATAGCAATAGTGAAGAGCAATGGGGTAGGGCACAAACGTGGACCCAGAGAAAACTATTGCTATAAAGAGAAGGCCATCTAATAGTTGTGGTTTTCAAAAGAGACACATAGCTACTACTGCCAAACCATGGCTCTGCAGGGAAAAAACTATAGGAATAAATGTCCAAGTTCACTCTCCTGCTACTTGTGATCATTTGTGAGTGCTTCCCATGGGTCCGTCCCCATGGGAAACCAGAGGGCAAGGAAACTCATTGAGACAATCCATAAAGGCTCAGCCTCCTTGGCACAAAGCAGGTGGAGAAAAGTGAAGAGTGGATCTGAAGGGAAAAATGAACACTTGGCATAATCTACTTTCATTTTGAGGAAGGGAAAACTGAGGTTAGACAGGATTAAATAACACAGGTAAATCAGCTCGACAGAAGAACCTCCACTGTTCAAAACTCAAGCAGACTGACTTGCTCATTCATTCATCCGTCAATCCATATCTGTGAAGTATCAGGCATCTTACTAGGTTCTAGGGTTAGAGTAGTATGCAACCTCTAGAGGCTACACTGGCTATGGCTGTGAGTTCTGGTAGATTATAGGGCTAATGATGATACCAATAGCACATGGCCTGACATGTCTTCACATTAAATGCTCATGACAACTCTTCTAGTCTCACTTTACATATGAGGAAATAAAGACATTGAAAGTTTTAGACTCTTGACCAAAATTACAAACTAGAATCAAAGAGAAGCTGTCTGATTTCATAGCCCACTCTAAACCTCAGTGTTTCCTCCTATGTTAGAGGGAAATGTTATCCTCCAATATTATACCTTTCCTTTTCATCACTAATAAAATTCCCAAGTTTCAGCAGGGTACATGGTGTTACAAAACACATTTACCAGATGCTCTTATACTTAGATATGACCAGTGACTAGTCCTGAACCAATGGAAGCATAAGTGGAAGTAATATACAACCTCCAGGACAAGTCTTGCTTTTCCTTCTCTCCTTGATGCAAAGATGGTGAACACAATGAGTGGTTTCCAGAAGCCATCTTGGGTCCCACCCAAGGGATGGCCGAGCAGAAAGCTGGAACAAATTGGTCTCTAACAATGTATGAACCTTTCTATCAGTGCTGGTCTGCTATCTTCCAAATTTTTTCCAGAAAAGAATAAAACCTATGTGAACAGCCTTTGTTGATTTATGGTTTCTGTTACATGTCGGCAAACCTAATCCTATAGCATCTTAATGTGAAAACTCATTTTGGTGTAGAAATGTTCATAACCTGACATAAGGATGTATAATTCATAAAAGCACTTCCATATGTTTAAAAGTCATTCAGGCTTTATATATGTGTATATCACAAACTGGAGATTGGCAATTTGGTATGTGAGATAACTAAATTAACACAGTACAAACTCACAGGATAATCACTAACATTTCCATTTAATTTACATTATAAAATCTAGCTTGAGTCAAATGATAATATAAAAAATATCTAATGTAGACAGGAAGCTCATCTCCTAATATCATTCTCTTCCCCTGTCTTCCTGAGTGTCAATGCTTTTTAAGTCTTAATTTCTAATCTTCCAGAATGAAACTCTTCTCATATGTGCTGCATTTCAGAAAACTCAGTAGACAAAGCACCTGAGTGGCTGGTGCAGGGAATGAGGAGGTCACTTCCAACTTCCTCTCAAGTTACATATTCTCTTTGTGCCAAGGATGACTTGCAAATCTCTTAGCGAGATTCATTTCAGATGAGCTCCAGTTGACAGTTCCTTCTTGAGGTCCTCACAGCACCACAGAAAACATGCTCCTCTGGCCCATGGTGAGAGAAATGCATCCCAATGTTTCCCATAGTGAGAGAACTACATCCCAAGTCGAATTTTCCTCTGATGCCACAGACTGCTTCTGAAACCCTCCAGCTGATCGCCTTTTGTCAAGTATGAGTGTAACCCCAATCCACCAACTTGAGGGACTTGTCCAAGACTTCTTTATTTTAGAGACAGGAAAACAACTATCCTGTAAAATCTTGCTTGAACAGGGTGGAGGAAAACAATGAAATTACTTTCCTGGTTTCACCCTATGAGTCCCAGTTCCCCAACTTCCAAGGAACTCTAATCAAGTTCCCTGGGTGGTATCATTGAGGTCCCAGTGTCAGGTTCAAAGTGAAGAGGGCACAACTTTTTACATCTACACTATGAAGGCCAGAGGGGTGGGTTTCACAGCTGATTCTAAATACTTTGGGCAAGATCTCTTCCATTTTGACCCTCTTTGTTTGATTGTTTTTAAATCCTCAAGATAAATGAGAGACCAAGAAACTCAAAACCAGTTGCTGCCCCAATGATTCACACATCTTACCCGTCCTACACAAGTGGTTTGGCACCTCACTTTGGAATTAAGGATGAGTTGGCATCTATTATCTTAGATCTTCAGTCATAACTACGGAAGAATCTTATTTTAGCCTGTTAAACATTACTCCCCCTACCAGTGTTGCTTTTTTTGCTCCATTGCTGAAAAAAATATCAAGACTTTGTTAGACATCTTTAACTTTAAAAATCATCAAAAAAGGCCATTCTTATTTCTCAGCAGTTTTGCCCGTGGAAATCCTGGCTCTGTTTTCATATCTAGGCAAACTCAACAGAGCCATATACCAATTCTAAAGGATCCCAGGGGCGTCCCCACAATTGCAACCACCATTATTTTGAACAACTGAACTCATGGGGTGCAATCAGAAAAATAATTTCATTGTTGTTCTCCCAACTGTTCCAGCAAGCTTTTATAGAATGGTTCTTTTCCTGTCCCTAGAAAAAAATAAACCTTAGACAAGTCTCATTCTTTTTTCTTGATCACTCTCAGACAATAAAACCATTTCTTGTCACAAATTAGTCTCTATTAAATAACCAATATTACTAAAATAACCACACAAAGTTGTCATTCTAGTTGTTCAGTTGCCTGAGGGAAGGTAAGAGCCAAGCAGGGAGAAAAATAGAAAATCAACCAAATCAGCCCCATCCCTCACCCATTCCCTCACCCCCACTTCTTTCTGCAGACTTCCTCAGCCTAGAGCAGGTGAGAGCAAAGCTTTGACCTTTAATGAAACTCATCATTTTGATGAGATATTCTAATTATTGAAATGTGACTGATAGACTTTTTATTACATGAGAGTGACCATAAAAATTATGGAAGCTACACAAGATTTTATCCAAGCATGAAGTAAGAACTCCACAAACAGTGTGAGTAAGCAGTGGAGGCAAAGAATATAGGTGTGCGTGTGCGCACATGTGTGTGCATGCGTGCGCATCATGGCACCATTTAAGTCCCATGTATTCAACATAACAGTTACATCTACTTAATCAAACTAATATAAAGAATTAAAATCTAGTTTCACTAAGCATTAAATTAAGACATGATTATTAATTCACCAAAGCAGCATCAAAGGAGAGTGCTGGAATCAACATGGTAGGTAGCCTGCTTTTGTCCCCATCCCAAATCCCTAAAAATGACAGAGAATATATTTGTGGGAATAAACAACCCCACAGATGCAGCAGAAAACATGGAAGTAAATTCATTAGGCCAAAATTTATACAGAACTCCTGAAACAGGAAAGGCAGATGTAATTGTGTGATGTCAGTAAAGACAGGCCAACTCAGGCCCAGCTGCTAAACGAGCAGCATCAATCCCAGACTCAGAGATTACGGAGCAAGGAAGCAAGAGGGAACCCTGGCTCAGCAGCCCCCATCCCCAAATACCTCCCTCTCTCTAGGTTTCAGTGGTTCTCCTCTGATAGCATTTATATTATTCTATTTATAAAAATTTGATTCAGATGCTCTTTTCAGGTGCTTAGATATTAAGCATCTGTAAGATTTTACTGGTCAAAACCACTATTCTACTATGTCAATTAAAGAAAAGAATAACCTGAACCAAGTAATGATAACTGGATTTCTCAGATCTGATGTAATTATATCTTCTATGTCCTTTCAGAGTCATTAATTTTTGAATGTCATATTTTTATCCACCAAAACAGCTCTTATTTTGGCCTACTTAGCTATTTTTAATCTATTCATAATATAAAAGCAAGCACACTTTTGTACTAGTCATTTATTTGCCACTTTAAAATCTCAAATGACTGTGATGCTGTTAATATTAGCCTAATTTGCTCATCAGTGTTTTCCTGTTGGTTCCAAAAATGCCTTGGCATTGATCCATTAGCTACATAAGAAAAATCTGTTTAACAAAACTGCTCATGTTTTTCTTTGCTCCTTTATGTCTGACAAGTTCATTCCTTCTATGACACGGCATCATATATGCTCTGTACTTAATCCTTCTATGTTGCCACAACTCAATATGCACCCCTACTCAAAAGTGATCTTACTTTGGTCTCTCTGTGGCTCTCACTTTTACATCAGCCTAACACACTAGGAGGTAACACAGTGATTGTGGCAGGGCCTTCAGCAGTGTTGGGCAGGTCCTTGGGTAAAGGGCTTCACGAATTGAAGAAACAATGATAAATATCCCCCTGGTAATTTCAGTTTGTATGGAATTCACTCTGGTATAGTTATGTAGCCCCTGAATAATGTCAATTATTATTATTAACATATTATTATTATTATTTGACATTATCAAAAAAACAAAATACCATAGTTTACAATGCCATTATCCATCATTATTTAGAATAAGACAATCAGAGCAAACCCAGTGGCCTGAATTTCTGCCCCCCTGTGAATCTAGATCCCCCATGGCCTCATGTGGCCTCCTGAAAACTGAGGGAACACCAAAGTAGAAAATCGATTGCCCCAACATTGAAATCTGAGCAATATGCTTCCATACTCCACTGAGAGGTGAGTTCTTTAAGATTCAGTTCAGGAGCCTCAAGGAAGCCATCCTTGAACCTCCCCCAACCATTTCAGTTTAGCTGCATCCCATGGAATCCTCATATTCCTACCATAACATCCCTCGTACCATTTGCCACTGTGTTACATGTCCTGATTTCCCCTATGAACCCATGAATTCCTTATGTGCAAGGACCTTGTTTTTAATTAAGTTTCTTACCCTAGCACTTAGCATAATATCTGGTAAAATAATAGAGACTGAAAAAAATCTTTGTTGAATGTTGTCCTTCTTCCTTCTTTTCTCTCTTCCTTCTTTTTTTCTTTTTATCAACCTTCCCTCCATTGCCTCCTTTTTCTCTCCCTCCTTCTCTTCCTTCTTTCTTTCCTCCCTTCCCTCCTTTCCTTCCTTCCACACATATTTACTATATCCCCATTATGTGCCAGTCACTGTTGAGGAACTGAGGGCACAACAGGAAACAAGGCAGACCCAATTCCCCATTTTCATGGAGCTTGTATTCTAGTAGGAGGAAGACAGATACTTAGTAACTAAATAAGTCTAAAATATGTTCAGTGATTCAAGTGTCATGAAGAAAACTAAAGGAAAGGGAAGAGCACAAAAGAACGGGCTGCTCTTTGACATACAAATGAGTAACATTCTCAATGAACACTTGGCACATGTAAATAGGTGCAAACTGGAAAACAAATCTGTTCTTCCGCCATCACCATCCAGCCACAGTCATCTGAAGGGGCTAGTCCTTTCTCATGTTCTTGGATGAAATATCAGACCGGTCCCTGGACTTTTCTGGCTACTCTCAAATAATAAAAACATTCTCTGGCTACTTTTGTCTCAAGAAGAGCCTTATTGAGTTAAGTAAAATGCCAGTTCCATAGAGTAGTCAACAATTCAAGTTTCATTTAAAAATCAAAGATTCTCATTCCTCCCTCCTGGGCCTGCTCTGGCCCGACCTACTGTGGTGGGAACAGGGGCAAAGGGAGCTTCTTGTCAATCATCGCACAAGGACTTCTTCCCCATCCCCATCCCCGCAGCTTCCTTGGGGATTGATGACAAGAGTGTGATGGTATAAGGAAGGAGAGAAAGGTAGGTGTAGGAATGGCAGAATGTAATCTCGTTTTGGTTTTCTCTAGACATGTCTACCTTAGCCCCTCTCTAGCACTGGTGAATGTTCAAAGCTGACTTTCTGGGAATGTTCTGGTAGACTTTGAGATCCCCTCTGGGAAGATTCTGGGGCATGTACCACAATACAGGATGCCTCCAGCCTCAAGCCATGGAAACTCAGCCAGTCTCTCTCCCATCCCTGCAGGAGGTGCTCTTGGATAGGCACTCACGTGGAGGGGCATGTAGCTGGCTTCTTGTTCATGTTCTGCTTTTGCAGACAGGTCACCAGAACCTCATGTCTGCAACCTCGCCATGTGCTCTGCAGATGAGACTTACAGCACACCATTGCCATTTCCAAAACCTCTCTCTACTGTCAAATTCCTTTTTTGGTTTTTGCATTTCAAACCCCTTCTACCCTTCATGTGAGCGGGAGACTAATAGCACCATCATCTTTGAGGCTTTCCCATAAGTGGCCTCATTCTTCACTTTGGCACATGAGGCTGTTACTTCCTTCTTTGACTTTTGAAACCTTAGCCAAAATGTAGACAAAAAGAATCCCATTTCAGATCCTGTTACAAATAAACCATGCTCACATTAATCGCAGCAGCAGCATGTAAGGGCAAGGAGATCTTCAATCACTAAATGAAAATATGAGTGGATGTAAGAAGCAACCACCCAGCGACAATCTTGCAAAAAAAACAAAATGCTAAGAAGGCATTCGAGAGGGAAAACAGATGGGCTAGCCAGGGTGTGTGTGGACATGATTCAGGAAACAGGACAGAAGTTACAGCTCAGATGTAAGAAATCAAAGCCTCAACACATATGCAGTGAGATATATACAATACTCAAGCCAGAGCAAAAAATACTCAGGTTTATTTTCTGCAAGGAGGATACAGTTTTAAGGAGGTACAGGGGCCATTGAATAAGAAGTGCCTCAGTCTGGCACTCCAACAGTCAGTTTGGAAAAGTTCATAAGATCCTAGACTTGAGGCTCGGTGCCCGTAGCTCAGTGGTCAGGGTGCCAGCCACATACACAGGCTGGACGGTTTGAACCTGGCCTGCTAAACAACAAAGATAACTGTAACAAAAAAAAAAAAAATAGCTGGGCGTTGTGGTGGGCACCTATAGTCCCAGCTACTTGGGAGGCTGAGGCAAGAGAATCACTTAAGGCCAAGAGTTTGAGGTTGCTGTGAGCTGTGATGCCATGGTACTCTTCTGAGAGCGACACAGTGAGACTCTGTCTCAAAAAAAAAAACAAAAAAAAAACAAAACTTAGACTTTAGAGCCAGAAGAGTAGGATAGATCATAATTTTTCTTTTTTGAGACAGAGCCTCACTGTGTTGCCCAAAGCTAGAGTGCTGTAGTATCATAGTTCACAGCAACCTCAAAGTCTTGGGCTCAAGTGATCCTCTTGCCTCACCCTCCCAAGTAGCTGGGACTATAGGAGTCTGCCATGACACCTGGCTAATTTTTCCATTTTTAATAGAGACAGGGTCTCACTCTTGCTGAGGCTGGTCTCTAACTCCTGAACTCAAGCAATCCAACTGCCTTGGCCTCCCAGAGTGCTAGGATTATAGGAGTGAGCCACTGTGCCCAGGCTGAGTTTTAATTTTTAATGCATTTTCTAGCTGTTTGACTGTGCCAAACAGCTAAAAAGCCTCACTTGGCCTCAGTTTCCTCATCTATATGCTGTGGGTCATTTATGACATCTGCCTGAAGAATTGTCCAGAGGGTGAAATGAAGCAGCTTTACTGTCTCAGTGACACGATCCTACTGCATCAGTTAGGATGAAATTGTGGAGCTGTCTACTCAAACTGTCCCTTCCCTCCCACACAGATAGTTCTCTCCTTCTGTTAGGTGAAAATCTTAGGCAAGTCTCATAGCTTCTCTGGACTCCTCAAATCTCAAGAAGGATCTCCTTTTAGTTATGAAATTTCCAGTTCAGCAGAATAACCGAAACTTGTAACTGTATCAGATGTGAGCTTCTTGCCTATGTTGGGCCTGGAGCCTCTGCGCATGGAGACTTGCTGAACTGCCACCCTTGCCCGCCTCTCACTGCTGGTCATGGGCCCCTCCAGTCCAGCCGATAGGGAGAGAGCAGGTGATAGGGCCTAGTGTCAAGTAATCCTTACCTCTTGACCTACCCTGGTGCCCCTGGACTTGGAGGACACCCAAAACTCCTCCTCCTCACCTAGGGCACTTGTGCAATTGTTTGGGGGAATTCTCTGAGGCCCTCCAGCTGCAGTATGCGGGAAGCAGGCAAAGTTTCTCTGCATCTTGGCAGCCTCTACCCTCCTCTTTCTCTGAGCTTTGGGTAACGGATGGGTCTCATGTGCCGGGCCTCCTCACACTACCACCACCCCTACTCCACCCCCAGGCAGGCTTTCTTAAGAGGGCTCTGGCAGATTCTCCCAGTGGATTCCATGGGGAAACTCACATGCTCACATGTCCTTGGCCACTCCATCCCTGTTCCTAGAATACCTTACTCCCTTTCTCTTTCTGCTCTGCAATATCAGGCCTGACCTCTCACATGGAGGTTCTCAGGCATGACCCATATACCTGGACCCTGTGTCTTCTAAATTCCAGGACACACTTACTAATCTCTGGGTGTGCGTCCCTTGAAACTCCTCTCAAGGGGAAGTAAGGGCACAAATCACACAACTATACATCCTCTTTCAGCTCTTCAGCTCCTCATCTTTAACAACACGACTACTCATGCTGGTTTAACCTATTGTAGGATCTCTTAGCAGGTCCTGCATAGGTGGCCCAGTCTCTTACATTAGAATGTAAGGTTCCTGCCAACTATTGAGAAGGTTCCAGGAAGAGGGACTTGACTATCCTCCTACCACATCTAGATCACACCTGGCACATGC
>CAUYPK010141591.1:0-26663 GCA_963574355.1 Loris lydekkerianus | reverse complement strand
AGTCCCTTGCTGGCTCTCTGTATCCTCAAAGGGATGATCATAGGCAGATCCCACTGGCCAGAGATGTCTGGAGTCTTGTCTCCCCAGATTCGCCAAGCCCAGTTACAGGGAAGCTGTTACTCAGCCGCCATCTTTAATCCCTCCTTCATTTTGAAATGTTTTCATCAAACTGCACTAGATTGTTTATTGCAGCTCAATTTACAATTGCCAAGATGTGGAATCAACCTATTAATCCATCAACTCATAATGGATTAATAATCTGTGGTATATGTATACCATGGAATACCATATCTATTACCTGCATAAAGTTAAAGAACATTCTCCTTGGTAAAGTACCATAAGAATAGAAAAGCAAGTATCTGATATACTCAATACTAACATGAAACCAGTAGACAAGCAAATACATGCCCACACAAGAGAAAAACTCAATTCAAGTTGGGGGGAGAGGAGAGGAGAGAGAGAAGGAAGGAAGAAGGGGGGTTGATGAGCTGTCACCTAACAGCCACAATGTACGGGTACATGGCACACCTCCTGGGTGAGGGACACAACCGCAAAAGAGACCTTACCTAACAAATTCAAACACTGTAACCCAATTGTTTGTACCTTCATGTTAACCTGAAATTAAAGAAAAATAAAGTGTCTCCCTCAATCTCTCTGTTCCTTGGGTATTTTTCTGTTCTGGGTCTTCCTATTTTGATAAGTTTGGTATCCATACTGGGAATAGAGCAGCTGAGCCCGCAGAAGACTGCTTGGATTGACACCTGTCACTTAGGGATGGTCTACCCCACCTTCGGTACACTTTACTGTCCCACTCTTTATTGGTGTCCCCACGCTTCTGTTAACAATGCCTGCACTTACCCTTTGCAGAGTGAAGCACTGAGCTATCACTTGCACGTCTTAATGCCAATTCCATTTGCTGATAATGAATCTGATTCCCACCCTAGATGATTCCACGGATAATCCTTTGAGGAATGCCTTCTGTCACATGGTGGTAGAAACTCTCACTACCGAAACCTGCCCCCGGGAGAAGCCCAGAGTCTCAGCCAGAGCTCACTCACAGGTAGGCCTGGACAGCTGGGTCATGCTTGGTCTTCACACATCCTCACTGTGAGATGTGCAGGCACTGACTCCTTGAATATAGTTTTAACTTTTGTCATAGAACCCTGATACCAGTTAAAGCCAAACACCATGATTCCAGTGCTTGGAGATAGGGAAAGGTTTATTTGATTTGGCCAAAGCAAGAAGACAGGAGAGCTGTCCCTGAGGTCTGTCTTGTCAGAGACACAAGGCAACAAAATTTTATGTGGGGTGGCTGGTAAAGGAGGGGGAAATCCGTGTTGTCTTTAGTTGCAGATAACACCTTCAGTAAAAACAGACGTCTGCATGTCAACAGCGAGTTGCAATCCTTCCGGGGGCATGCATGCATTCCTTCCGCAAAACAAACTCACACGTTTTCTTCATGACTCTGGAGTTATCTCCTCCTGCTTGACAAAGGAATAGTGCATGAGCAGTAAATAATTACTGTGAGAATAAGGGGTGGCAGGGAGCAATCGGTTAATGTGTATAAACAACCAAGGACCTCATTTGATTTCACCTTATTTCAGTCATTAAAAATGCTAACTAAATAAAAACACCAAAATCTCAAGGGGCTTGCCTCCACTTCTACCCTTAAGCTGAGAAGAAAAACAGCAAAATCCTCCCTGTTTCTTTCTCCTCTGTTGTTGGCTGTCACTTCTCCATTCTGAGAATCTCTATCCAGCTTACTTTTCCAGAGCTTTCCAATGTGAGAATTTGGCTTGCACTCCTGTGTGGCAAACCCATGAATATCCCCAGAGCTATCTTGGCTATTCACAAAAGGAGAAATTCCTTAGAGCATAAAATGTGTTTAAATCAATAGGCCAAAAACATGTGCTTACCAGTCCTGAAATAATAATTTAGTATTAAAATTTTCCTAACAATGAATGGGCTCTAATATAAATCAGATATGCATTAAAAATATAGCCTTGCTGACAGACAAATCAGGAACTCAATCCCATTTACTTTCTGCAAAGAAAGTAAAATACCTAGGAGTATACTTAGCCAAGGAGGTGAAAGATCTCTATAAAGAGGAACACAAAACACTGATGCAAGAGATCACAGGTGACACAGACAAATGGAAAAACATTCTGTGCTCATGGATTGGAAGACTCAATATTGTTAAAATATCCATACTGCCCAAAGTGATTTACAGATTCTATGTAATTCTCATCAAAATACTAATGTCCTTTTTACAGGTCTAAAAGAATTAGTCCTAAACTTCAAATAGAACTAAAAAAAGAGCTTGAATAGCCAAAGCAAGCCTAAATAATAAGAAAAAAATTATGGGGGCATCTCTGTACCTGACTTCAAGTCATACTACAAAACTATAGTAACCCAAACAGTATGGAACTGGTACAAAGGTAGACACCCAAATTAATGGTACAGAATAAAGAATCCAGAAATAAAGTCTTATAGCCTCAATCAACTTATTTTCAATAAAGCAGACAAAACATACACTGGAGAAAGCACATTTTATTCAATAAATGGTGCTGGAGATATCTCAACAGCCCCATGCTGAAGAATGAAACTAAATCCCTATCTCTCACCATATATAAAAATCAAATCAAGATGGGTTAAAGATTAAAACCTGAATCCATGAAAATTTGAGAAGAAAATGCAGAGAAAACATTTGTAAACATTTGCCTAGGCAAAGAATTTATGACTAAGACCCCCCCAAAGCAAATATAGCAATAGCTAAATTAATAAATGGGACTTAATTAAATTAAAAGGTGGACAGT
Organism: Loris lydekkerianus; assembly: GCA_963574355.1. Classification (NCBI taxonomy): domain Eukaryota; kingdom Metazoa; phylum Chordata; class Mammalia; order Primates; family Lorisidae; genus Loris; species Loris lydekkerianus. The sequence goes on along the minus strand of CAUYPK010141591.1, from coordinate 23,847 downwards.
AAACTAAATAGTCAAGGGAGTATGTAGTCAACCTACAGAATGGGAAAAAATATTTACAAATTATACACCCAACGAAGGGCTAATATCTAGAATCTGCAAAGAACTCATAAGAATCAATTAAAAAAAAAACATCAAAAAAGTGGGTGAAAGACACAAATGATTTTTTTCAAAAGAATATAGAAAAATAGCCACAAAAGATATGAAAATATGTGCAATGTCACTAATCATCAGAGAAATGCAGACCACAATGAGATACCACCTTACCCCTGTCAGAATTTCCATCATTAAAAACAATAGATGTTGGTGCACATGTGGTGAAAAGGGAACACTTGTATATTTCTGACAGAAAGGTAAACTAATACAACCTCTATGGGAACAGTCTAGAGATTCATCAAAGAAATAAAAATAAACCTACCATTTAATTCAGAAATTCCATTGTTGGGTATCTACCCAAAGGAAAAGTAGTCACTTTATAAAAAAGATACCTGCACTTGAGTCATAGCACAATTCACAATTGAAAATAAATGGAATCAATCAAAGTGCCCATCAACTGATGAGTAAGAAAATACAGTGTATACATATATACCATGGAGTGGTACTAGGCCATGTAAGGTATAAAATGATGTCTTTTTCACCATTATCCTAAGTGATGTACCTCAGGAATGGAAAAACAAATGTGTTCTCACTTATAAGTGCTATATAAACAAGGTGTGTATATAGTCATAAAACATTGCAATAGCTTTAAAAACTAAAAAGAAGGAGGGTAAGAGGTGGGTGAGGAATAAAAATCTACCTAGTGGGTACAGCGTAGACTGTTTTGGTGATAGGTATACCGGAAGCGCTGATTTCAGCATTATACAATTCGTCCATGTAATAACACATGTACTCCCTAAATCTACTGGAAAAAAAAAAAAATTCAGCTCTGCCTTGTAAGTGATCTTAGACAAGTACTTAAATTTTCTTTTCTCACTTACATTATCGGTACAATGAAGCTAATAATAAACAATACCTACCTTATGAAATTGTGAAGATTAGATGAGATGATTCACTACAGTGATGGAAATAGTAAGTGCTCGAGTCAGCCTGGGACTCTAACACAGCCTGTCATTGAGGAGAAGAGGAAACTAGAATGGTTCACACATACAAAAAATAATCCAAAATATTAATATTAATTAAATTGTTTTCCATTATTGCCCCCCCCCCCCAGGTATAAAATATATGACTCCTGTTGAGAAAGACTGTTAGTACTGGGTGTCGTCCCCTCCCTCCTACAGATCTTGCTGGGTATACCCAGAATGCAAAGCCCAAGTGACTTTTTACCTGGGCCAGTTCTTAGAGTTGTGTTTGAAGCTGGCTACCTTTAGTCTTTAGGTCACATCTGTCCTGAGACAAAGAATACCTTGCTTAAACAACAAATTTTCTTGTTTAAAAGCAAAGTGTTTTTCACCAGCTGTGATGCAAACCCACTGTACTACATAGTGTCCATTCGAACTACCATGACTTTGTACCCATGAGGCATAAGTGTGGGCAAGGGGACCAACAAACACATGCAGTGCTAATGGTGCTTGCTGTGCTATAAGTAATGAAGTCCTTTGTCTCTGACCCAGGAATCTCATGTTTTCTGTCAACCTCCACTACATTAGCCTTCAAAAGATGTTGAAGCAAGAGATTGTCTCCCAGTTCGTTTATACCAGATCCCCAGAAGGTGAAGCTATGTGTTTGCAGACACTGCTCCTGCTTTTGGAAACTGATCAGAGGGACTAGAGAAGCCTACAAACCTGAGTAGCCTCAACCTGGGAGACACTTCCATGTGATATGATGGTGGCCTGAACGATTCACTAATGAGTGAATGGGATTCTAGAATTGTGCTAGTATCTGTGGACTTTTATGATCCCATGGCTGCAAGGAATCCATATCTGAAGGCGTGGTGGCTGTGATATTGTGATTTATAATAAGTAATACATTTGGGCTTAGTCTCTGTTTCCTTGTGCATAGCTCCTAAAACACTTAGAATTTCGGAAGTGATAGTGTTTTTTTGTATGCCCAGGAGATGACTGATGGCTTGGGTTGCCTGGATAGCTTTAGGATGGGCAACTGGTTGCCAGGGAAACCAATATTGTAATTAGAGGGTTGGAACATTCAATCCCCTCCTCCAGGGAACAGAGAAGGATGGAAGGTTGAGTTGATCACCAATGACTAATGATGTAATCAATCACGCTCATATAATAGAGTCTTCATAAAAACTCAGAGGACTAAGTTACGAGAGCTTCTGGGTCTCTGAGCACATGGAAGTTCTGGGAGGTAGTGCACCAGGAGATGCACAAAGCTCTGTGCTCTTTCCCCAGTACCTTGCTCTTGGCTGTTCATTTGCCTTCTTTATAATATCCTTTGCAATAGATTGGCAATAGTTAAAAATATGCTGTAAGATCAATGAATGATTAATTTACTAAGGCTCCATTCTGAATTTTGGCTACCTGATATAAAGAGTCATAGATTTATACAACCCAAGGGCAAAGAGAGTTTTAAGAGGCCATTTCTAACTCTACAAGTCACAGTTAAAGTGGTTGGTACAAACTCACTGTGTGTACAGTATCCATGTGTGCCCACAGGACGTGAGATGGGGAATAAAGTCCTTTGTCTCTGACCAAGGAAGATGCCCTGTGCAGAAAATTCTGTCGGTAGAAATAAAAATAACTGCAGGAGGAGGAGGTACTTCAGTTCCGCAGTCAGTCTAATAGCTAGTTAGTGGGATTGGGAGGGACGTTATGTGAAGTCTGGTCTGCTTTTTTGGACTCAAGCTTCAGAGTCAAGATTCCCTTGGCTGTGAACTTGATGATAAACCATGCCTCACTTGTCTTTCTTACAGCCCCATGTATACATTCAATAAATGACTACTAACCAGGTAAGAAGAGTTGCTCATGGTTAGGGTAGAATGTCAAGACATATTCAATTGGAGAAAGAAGAGAACAGTAGAAAACTGGCTTTCATTAGGCCCTGGAGGTGTGAGTTCAGGTCTGGTGTAGAGAAAGGAGCTCTCCTGGCTGGGAGTGAGGCAGGGAGGCAGAGATGGAGTTTATGCCTTAACAGGAGAAGAGCTTTTGTTATCTTCTGATGGATCCCCTCTTTTTGTTATCTCCAAGTCTTCCTTTTTTTCTCTCTTTGCCTCTCTTCCATAGAAATTGTTGTCTATCGTTGGCATTGCTTGAGTTCTTTAAAATGCAGCCACCTGTGAGCGTTTGGAAGCATATGCTTTCAATTTCCTTGGAAGTTGTATTTAGAGTCATTAAACCTCTACAAGAATGGAGTCTGCCCAAGAAAACATCCAGAAACTTGTGGAATATGATTCAACTCTGATGAAGGCAACATTCATCTAACAAGTGACTTTTCTCATGCACAACTCATACCAGATCCACTGGATATTTTTTTTTTTTTTTTTTTTTTTAAGCAGGAACTCAACTTTATTGCTTCAAGCAGCCGCTTATTTAGAGCATGGGGAAGGGGCGGGGAAAGAAGGTGGGGGATGAGGTGCGTGACAGGGTTGGGCCAATGGCATGGTGGTACCACGTTGCCTGTATCTATCCACTGGATATTTGAAGTATGTCCTCTGTCTGGTGATTTGCTTCTTTAACTAACAGCGATTGTACCCTTTAACCTACTAGCTTATAATTGTTAAAACAATTTTAAGCCAAAAGGAGGGGAAGGGGAGCCAAACATGTTGTTTGAGTCTAATTTAGAAAAAAAAGAAAATAGTTCCTGGATGCATGAAGGTCTTGATCCAGGACTATTAAAATACTTTGTAAAGATAGCAAGTGACATGATAACAAAGTTCCCATCATTTATAGATGCAAAACAGTGGTTACAAATTTAGATTTTATATCTTGAATCAAAATTTACAAAGAAGTATTCTCTATGACCTAAATGTTCTTTCTCAGGGCTACAAAGCTTTGCAGGGCTGCTCAAGTGCTAAACCTATGACCTATGTTGTTGTAAGCTTTTGTTTATATTCTGTTTAGATTCTTCCACAGGCTCACGAGAAAGGCGTGATGAAGGTCATTCTTGATATTTACAAATTCATTACATAGAAATTGGACAAATATTTTTGTTCCGGAATGTTAAAAGGAACTGTTTTCAGATACAAATCCCAGGAAACATGCTCCTTTGTTCATGTCCAGTTTCATTTAAAATGGTTTCCTTTCCCCATTTTCCTGATTTTCCTTCCACTGGCAAGACCAACCTGTTTATTTATAAAAGCCTAATAAATGCTGGGTAACTGTGGGGTCTCAGCTACCAAAGAGAAGGAGGAGGAGCTGATAGGAACTAAGTGACTTTTCAGGCTTGTCTTCTGTTCAGGAAAGCTGTCATTATTTTTCTCTCGGAATTTGAAGCTAATGTGCCAAGCAGGCAAAGCATCCTGACTCTTTGGTTTTTACATTTCTGACTTCTTTTTGATGATCATTAGTTTTATCAGAAACTTCTAATTTCCTTTAAATATGCAACTAGAACAGGCTTGGGTACATTCTTAAGTACCTCCACTCTGTCTTCCAGTCAAGTACTTTTTCTTGAAGCTATGTCAAAATGTAGAATGGAGTTTGATATAATTTTAATATTTGATGAATTTTTAATTTTTAATTTTTGAATAAGCTATATATTACCTAGTAAAATAGTCGAAGGAAAGGACATTATGAAAAGTAAACCTTTCCCCATCATCTAGCCTTTGCTTTTTCATTTCTAGTTCTTTCCGGAAATAACCGTGATTATTGGTATCCTTTCAGAGAAACATACTTGCTTGTATATGTACAGTATTTCCATTCATCCCTCCCCCTTTCACAAACAGTAATATATTACACATTATTGGTGTATTTTGTTTTTCTCATGTCTGCACCTTTCAGAAAATGTTCCAGATCAATTTATACAGAAGTACTGTACTGTCGTATTATTTTTATAGCTGTGCTTTGTTCCATTGTGTGGCTATACCAAAATTTATTCAAATGATTCCTTATCGATAGATATTTAGGCTGTTTCTAATATTGGATGATTAACCTAGATTCTGCAGTGACATCCTCTGTCCCCATGTCTCTGTGAATGTGAAACTATCTGTAGGATAAAGAATTAAACTCAAATGTCTGGGTTCAAGGTAAGCACATTTAATTATGTTTTTGAGACAGAGTTTTACTCTGTCGCCCTCCACACAGTGCCATGGTATCATAGTTCACAGAAACCTCAAACTTGTGGGCAAAAGATATTCTCCTGCCTCAGCCTCCCAAGTAGCTGGGACTACAAGCACCCACCACAACGTCCACCTAGTTTTAGAGACAGAATCTCGCTCTTGTTCAGGCTGGTCTCAAAATCCTGATCTCAAGCAGTCCACCCAGCCTCCCAGAGTGCTAGGATCACAGTCGTGAGCCACCGCACCTGGCCAGCACATTTAAATTTTGATAGATATTGCCAAATTGCCCTCCAAAGATGTTTTCCCAATTTCAACTCTCAAAAACATGTTTCGAGAATATGAATTTATTTTTAAAATGTGTCCTATCTATGAGGAGAGGTAAACCTGCTTGGTATTTGCCACTGTGCCTTGCAATCAGTGACTAAATGACTCTACCAGACACCAAACATAATTAAGGGCACATTAGAGTTACTATTGAAATTAGCGAGTGTAATGCACCTTTTCACCTTCCTCAGCTGATTAAATGTAGACTTAATATCCATACCTCAACTTGCAACGCTCAGGGTGTTTAGTAGCTGTATACGGAGTGTCTGACAGCTATGCTCCTTGACGGGAGAGAGTGTTCTGTGTGTTTTAGACAACTAAAGGTCAATGTCAAAAGCCTGATGCTCTTTTGTTAGACAAGTATTTAAACTGTGATCTTATATCTCAAAATTCAGCACAAGATTAAACATGATGGTGAGTTCAGCAGCAGGTGTCTGCTATTGCTGCCTAAAACTGTCTACACTTTTGATGTTGCCTCATAATCAGATCGTTTAAACTCAGCCTGGAACAATTCTGTCTGCTTTTAACAGGTCAATAAAAAATAAAAATGGTTTTGACTGCTGATTTTAGAATTCGAAATTTTAAAGGTTTTTAAAATTACTATTAATGATGTAAATATTTTGTAGTAAATTTCTTACCCATAATTATTTTTGCATATTTGAAAATTCTCAGTTTATACCATGAGGCTCTTTTTTTTACTCTTTGATTTCATTACTTCCAAGCCCAGGATCTTTCTGAATGATGAGGTGAATTGTTGTATCTTGCTTTGTCCATCTGGCTCAATAGTATTACTTCTCTGGACATCTTTCTGTCATCTAAATTAGTGGTCTGTGCTTTCTTGATAAGATGTGACAGCTTGGAACACAAAGCCTGATAGTGCAAAACAAGAATTTTTAAATATGTAAAAATAATGACTTACAGGAAATCCATCATGAAGTATCTACTCCATTAATAAAAGTCTTTAACATTCTTAATTCTAAAATCAGAAGTGGAAGCCATTCTAATTTTTTATTGACATGTCAAAAGCAGTCAGCATTGGTCAGTGTAACTTCCTTGTCTCTAAATGTCAAATACCCTTTACAAAGATAAGTAGTAATAAATCTATGACATGCCATAAAAAGGCAGACTCACAATTATTTTCTTCTTCTATTTCTACTGTCTATGACCTACTTTCTTTCTTACTGTTTATTCTCCTACCCTTACCTTTTAATACCTCCTCTATCCATAAACACTCAACCCATCAAAATCACATTGGATATATCTCAAATTGATGTTTTTGCCCCAAATCAGCTCCTTCAAACTTCTTTCTCTCAGTAAGTCGTGTCACTATGCATCTAGTGACACATATCAACCCTTTTTTCTCAGTCCTCTGCTCCTACTGAGTGGTCTGGCAGTCACCAAATACCACTGATCCTACCTCCCAAATATTTCTCACATCTATTCTCTTCTTTCTATCTCGACTGCACCTTCCTAGTCTTACCTGGATGTAAAAGCAAAGCCTTTAGCTTGTCCCTCCACACTTATTCTTGTTCTTTCACTTTTCTTCATAAAGAATGTAGGAGTTAAATTTCTATTTCAGGCCAAAGTAACTTAAGAGGTACTAGAGTTACCCTGTTACCTAAAAACGTAAAAGACTAGAAAAAAAATATGAAACAAAAATTATCAAGACATTGGTTACCAGGTAATGAAGGACAAAGATAACTGAGACAAAGGAAACAAACAAGGTGAGGACTTAGGTTATCATGTGGAAAAAATCTGCAGGCTATGATGCAGCATGAAGAAGCCACATGGAGCCTAGTAGTCTCTCTGAGTTAGGGAAAGAAGGACTGGGAGTTCAGGGAAATCAAAGTAGTTAGATGTTGCAGAATGGAATACCTGAGTGAAAAGAGCAGCAAAGAGGAAAAACTTCAGAGGTCTCCTGGGTGTCCCCCTTAAGTATTTAGCTGAATACTGATCAGTACATGTCAGTGAGGAAACTAAATATGTTTGAGGAAAGAACCATCCAAAAGAATCAGAGAGAAGCATACCCAAAGCTCAATCAGGGTCTACAATAATACCTATTCCCTGCATTATAATTTATGGTTCATTGAGTAGAATACTCAAAGGGAATTTGCCTAAGTAGGCAGGAAAATTGTCCCTGGATTTAATCCTACCAATGCTTAAAAGCCAAGACCCAAGAGCATCAAACTGTTTCAAAGTATTTTGATCACATTTCAGAAAAAAATAATCAAAAAAATTGACAGGACTACAAGAATATTTAGCAGTCAACAATATAAAAATTACAATGTCTGGTATATAATTAAAAATTACCAGGCATGCAAAAACAACAACAACAACAACACCCCCAAACCAACCCACCAAACAAACAAAACTTCCCCAAACAGGAGGAAATACAACACATAATGAGAATAAAAACTAATTAATCAAAACTGACTCAGATTTGACATGGATGATAGAATTAATAGATAAGGACATTTACGATATTCATATGATCAGAAAGCTAGAGGAAAGATGGAAAGTGTTAAGTAGAGACATAAAGAATATTAAAAAAGAACCCAAATCAAACTTCTAGAGATGAAGTCATCTCATGTCTGAGTTGAGAAATGCACTGAGTGTGGTTAACAGCAGTTTAGACATTGCAGAAAAAAAGATTGGTGAGTTTGAAGACGTAGTAATAGAACTATCTAAAATCACTATCTAAAATAAACAAAGAGAAAAGAGACTAACAAAAAAAGGAGAAAGAACATCAATGAGCTATGAACAAGTTTAAGAGGCCTAATATATGTATAATTGGGGTGAAATAGAAAAATTATTTGAGGAAATAATGGACAAAATATTCCCAAATATGATGAAATGTCTAAACCAACAGATCTAATAAGCTTAACCGCCCCCAAGTAAAAGGATTGTGAAGAAAACTGCATTAATATACATCATAATCAAATTGTTTAAAATCAGCCATACAGAGAAGATATTGAAAATAGCCAGAGACAAAGGACACATTAAACATAGAGGAAGAAAGAAAATTAGTTTTTGGGTGGTTCCTGTGGCTTAAAGGAGTAGGGCACCGGCCCCGTATACTAGAGATGGTGGGTTCAAACCCAGTCCCAGCCAAAAAAAAGGAAAGAAAACTGGTTTTCTTTTCAGAAACAATGCAAGTGAGAAGATAGTGGGATAATATGGTAAAGTCATCTAAGAAATAAACCATCAAGTTAGGTTTTTTTTTTTTTTTTTTTTTTTTGTCAGAAAAAACTTCATTTTTAAAGCCTAAGGTATAATAAATAATCAGACAGAAAAAATTATTGGCAATCTACTTATACCACAAGATATATGAAGGAAATTCTTCAAGCAGATGAAAATAATTTTCAGACACAGATCTGTATCTATTCAAAGGAACAAGGAGCCCAGGAAATGGTAGTCATAAAGACTTTTGTCTTATTTAAATCTCTTGAAAAGATAACTTCTTAAAGCAATAGCAATGTACTGTGGAGTATATGTCATATCCACTATGTATGAAATAAAATGTATGATAAGAATAGCACATGGGCTGGGAAGAGGAAATGGAAGTATACTGTTTTAAGATCCTTTATGAAGCTGTATAATATCACTTAAGGGCAAATTCTGATGGAGTAAAGATGAACAATATAAACTCTAAAACAGTTACTAAAATAAGTTTGCAAAGAGTTATAGCTAATAATAAAATACCTAGGTAAGGAGCTTCATTAAAAATGAAGCATTAAATCCAGGGACTTCTGGTCCAGGTAAAACAGTATAGACTCATTTCTCCCTGTTAAATACAACTATAAACCCTAGAAATAGCCAAGAACCAATTGAAGGAGAATTTTAAATGGTAGAAAGGGGAAATCACACTGATTAGGGACCTTAGAAATAGAAGGAAAAGGAGCAGTGTGTTTTACTGTTGGGTTACCCAACAGAAGAAGATGACTCAGGCCTGATATTTTCTGACCCCCACCCTATCAATAGAAGGTATTCAGGTAGGCTTGTTCCTCCCTTGTATTGAACAAGAGCCCTGCCAGCAACAACAAGCAAGCTTGGCCACACCAGGAAGGGAGATTGATTGAGAGTCCTGCTAACAATAATAAATGTTCAGGTAATGTGTTCTTCTTCCCCATTGGGGCTGAGACTCATCAACCCTCATTATTAGCAGGACTCTCAATCAATTTCCCTTCCTGATGTGGCACTCTGGAGGCCAAGATAGGTGGATTGCTTGAGCTCAAGAGTTCAAGACCAGCCTGAACAAAAGTGAGACCTCATCTATAAAAATAACTGGGGGTTGTGGCGGGAGCCTGTAGTCCCAGCTACTCAGGAGGCTGAGACAAAGAATCACTTGAGCCCAAGAGTTTGAGGTTGCTGTGAGTTATGACGCCATGACACTCTACTGAGGGTGAGTGAGAGAGACTCTATCTCAAAGAAAAAAAAATAGACATTCTTCAAATCAAATGGAAATAATATAAGAAGGAATTTTGGAGCATCAGGAAGTAAGAACAGTGGGAACAGTGGAAATAGGTGTATATGCAAACAGACTATCCTTGTCTTCATGTATTTTATGAATTTTCTATCTTATGCTAAAAATAAAAATTGTGACATTATCTGATACTCAAGATAATGATATTTAAGAGTGGAGAAGGTAAAGGGATTAGTGGTAAAATATTGCTATGCATAGATGAGCTAATGTAAGGTACATCCACCCACCCACACACGTACAGGGTGGCCATAAAGTTCATGTGCAATTCTATTTTAAATCGCACGTGAACTTTACGGCCATCTCGTATATACATACATACATATATACACACATGCATACATACATATGTAAAAATATAAATACTCAGAATCACTAAGAGGAAGACTATACATACAGCACTCAAAAAATGCTATGAACAAGTTAACATGGAATCCTAAAGTTAATCGTAAAGCCAGATGAATCCTCCACAATGTAGTTGCTATATGAAAACACTTGCCCATTTCAGATAGTTAACTTCATGATTGGAAGATCATTTAGTTCATCATTTCTCAACTACTGACATGTATGTTAATCATGGGAGCAGTTCTTGATAAAACACAAATTCTGGCCAGGCATGATGACTCATGCCTGTAATTCTACACTCTGGGGGGCCGATGTGGGAGGATTGCTTGAACTCAGGAGTTTGAGACCAGCTTTAGCAAGAGCGAGACCCATCTCTAGTAAAAACAGAAAAATTAGCTGGGCATCGAGGTGGATGCCTGCAGTCTTAGCTACTAGGGAGGTTGAAGCAGAAGGGTTATTGCTTGAACCCAGGAGTTTGAGGTTGTTGTGAGCTAGGCTGACCCCATGGCACTCTAGCCTGGGGCAACAGAGTGAGACTGTCCAAAAAAAAAAAAAAAGCAAATTCTGATTGATTCAGTCTGGACTGGGAACCTAAGATTCTGCATTCCAAGGACCACACGTTGAATAGCAAAGGTTTATTTTAATCTCTTTCTCCAGGGAGTAAGAAATAGACGACCCTCCTTGCAGATTTTAGGGCATGTCAATGGCTCTGCTGAACATGAAGCCTTTGGCACTAAGTTTTATTAGTTGCAGTTCCTCAGACTCTTATCATGGAGGTCTCGGATCTGGCCTTGGTTGCTGCCCTTCCTGTGTCATGATTTTCAACATTCCTTTAATCTGTGAAAAATTCCTTTTAATTATTTTTTTTTTCATTTTGCTTTGGCCATCCAGAGTCAGTTTCTGTTGCATGCCATCAAAAAAGCCTTCACCAAGCCAGGCTGTGTGTTGGCTTGGAGTAAAAATAAATACTCTATCTGTATCACAAGAAAATAAATTATTCTTCCTTTGGAATGCAATAATTGAGATATTTTCTTAAAAGTTTACACAAGCCTACTGGTGACTCCAAAATCTCTATCATAACCTTTCCTCTCATCTTCCAGGCTCGTATCCAACTCCCTAATTAATATTTGAATATCTAATAAACATCTCCAACTTAACATGTCCAAAACTAAACCCAATCTTCTATGGCAAATGGCACCAGCTTTCATGAAGTTACCCAGATAAAGACCTAGAAATCACTCTTAATTTATTTTTTTCTCGTCCCACATCCAATCTATTAATAGGCTTTTTTTCAGTCTGCCTTAAAAATATAGCCAGAATCCAACCTCTTTCCATCCCCACTGCTTCCTCCTGCTCCAAATGGCTATTCTCTCTTCTTGGAAAACTGTAATAGCCTCCTAATTGCATTTTATGTTTCTACTCTAGCTTTGCCACGTGGCAGCGAGAGTGACTCTTTTAACATGTAAACCAGGTCATATTACTTTCATGCTCAAAAGCTGTCAGCAGCTTCCCATCACACAGAAATAGAATCCAAACACCCTTGAATGATCTTCTTCCTCGAGTTTTTTTTGTATTCTCCTCCTTGCATAGCCTGGTCTAACTATGCTGATCCCTGGTTCTCTCTCCAACTAGAATGAATGTACGTCCTCTAGGCAGGAATCCATCTGTTCTAGCCACTGTTGTTATTTCCAGTGCCTACACCAATGCCTGACACAGACTAGAAGTCAATTAACAGTTCTTAAATAAATAAATGAATTATAAAATTACCTCATCCAAAAGAAGGTAGAGAAAAAGGAAAAAGGGAACAGGAGATAGATAGGAGAAATACAAATCAACAGTGAGATTATAGATGTAATTTAGCCATTTCTGTCATTACCTTAAATGACAATGGCCTAATACCCACATGAAAAGGCAGAGTTGTCAGATTGGAAAAAAAAAAAAAAGCAAGAAGCATATTCTGTCTGCAAGAAATATACTTTAACTAGGAAGATGCAGGTTAAAATTAAAAGTATGGAAAAAGATACATCACACTAACACTAATCACAAGTAAGCTGCAGTGACTATATTAATATCTTACAAAGTAGTTTTCAGAGAGAAAGATATTAGCAGTGATAAAGGAGGTCATTTCATAATGATAAAGGGGTCAATTCATTATAGAGCACAGCCATTGTAAATGTTAATGCACCTAATAATGAAGACCAAAATACAGGAAGCAAAAACTGATAGAACTGTGGAGATAAATGGGAAAATCCAGAACACAGTGTCCATATATGGACCCACACATTTATATTAAGTGAATTTTTAATAAATTTGCAAAGGCAATTTAGAGGGAAGAAAGAATGGTCTTTCAATAAGTTACAGTGAAACAATTAGATAGCCATATATGCAAAAATAAACACTGGTGCACGCCTTGCACCACGTATAAATATTAACTCTACCTGGATCACGGACCTAAATGTAAAACATAAAACTATAAAACTTCCAAAAGATATGTAGAATTCTCAAAGAACTCAAATTAGACCTCCCATTCGATCCTCCAATACTATTACTAGGGATCTACCGAGAAGGAAAAAAAAAATCCTTTTATCATAAGGACATTTGCACTAGACTGTTTGTTGCAGCTCAAGTTACAATTGCCAAAATGTGAAAACAGCCTAAATGCCCATCAACTCAGAAATGGATTAACAAGCTGTGGTATATGTATACCAGGGAATACTATTCAGCCACTAAAAAGACGGAGACTTTACATCTTTTGTGTTAACCTGGAAGGAGGTGGAACCCATTCTTCTTAGTAAAGCATCACAAGAATGGAGAAGCAACAATTCAATGTACTCAATTCTAATATGAAGGCAGTAGATGAGCTAATACAACGGGTGGGGTAGGGAGATGAGGGAGTGGGAGAGGGGAGGAGGGAGGGGGTGGGCGTCACAGTGTATGGCACATTTCTTGGGAGTGGGACACAATTATAAGAGGGACACTAAGTAACAAATGCAATCAGTGTTACCTAATTCTTTGTACCCTCAATGAGTCCCAAACACTAAAAAAGAAAAAAAGAAGGGCTCGGCGCTTGTAGCTCAGCTGCTGGGGTGCCAGCCACGTACACCGGTGCTGGTGGGTTCAAATCCAGCCTGGGCCTGCCAAACAATGACAACTACAACCAAAAAATAGCCAGGCATTGTGGCAGTCGCCTGTAGTCCCAGCTACTTGGGACACCGAAGCAAGAGAATCACTTAAGTCCAAGAGTTTGAGGTTGCTGTGAACTGTGACACCAGGGCACTCTACCCAAGGTGACATAGTGAGACTCTGTTTCAAAAAAAAAAAAAAGAAAGAAAGAAAAATAAACTTCCAAAGGAAAACATAGGAGGAAATTGTTGTAGTATTTGGTTAGGCAAAGATTTCTCATATATAACACCAAAAGCATAGTCCATAGAAGAAAAACATTTGATAAATTAGACTTCATTAAAATTAAGAACTCTGTTCTTTGAAAGACACTGAAAAGAGTATGAAAAGACAGCCACTGATAAGAAGAAAATACTTACAAATTAAATGTCGGCTAAGGAATCTGTATTCAACATATATCCAGATGTTTCCAAGACTCAGTCTTAAGAGGGCAAACAAAACAAAACTGAAATGGGCAAAAGATTTGAGTTGACATTTCACTGAGGAAGACATATGCATGGCAGCTGAAGCACATGGAAAGATGCTGAACATTATTCATCATAATGCAAATTAAAATCACAATAATACCTCTCTACATGTTGATTAGAATGTCTGCAATTAAAAAGATTGACGATACCAAGGTTGGTGAGGATAGGGAGCAACTGGAACTCTCATCCGCTACTGGTAGTAATGCATAAGGGTAAAACCCTTCAAAAAACAATCTGTCAGTTTCTTAAGAAATTAAACATATACCTGCGATAGGATGTAGGCACTGTACTAGAAATCAAAAGATATGTCTATGCAAAGATTATACACAAATGTTCATAGCAGCTTTATGTGTAATAGCACCAAATTGGAAACCACCCTAATGTCCACCAACAGGTGCACAGATAAACAAACTCTATCTCCATGCAGTGGAGTAAGGCTCAGCGGTAAAAAGAAACTATACATCAATATGCACAGTAACGTGGACAGAATTTCAAAGTAATCATAATAGGCAAAGGAAGCCAGACCAAGATAAGAACTCATATACACATGTATTATTCTGTTTATGTAAAATTCTAGGAAATGCAAACCAAACTATGGTGAAACAAACCATTTAGTGGTTACCTGGAGGAGGCAAAAAAGAACGGACATAAAATGCCATGAATGTTACCTGGGTGATGGAAATGATCGTTATCTTGATTGTGGTGATGACGATATATGTAAACAAAACCTGTCAAATTACATACTTTAATTATGTGTGGTTTATTTTATGTCGTTTTTCCTCAATGTGTATTTTTAAAAAAGAAAATCGAAGTTGGACTATTTGTCTCATATGCTGCCATTTGACCTACACAATATGAACAGTTTTTAAGGATGTATGTCTTTTGCTGCAATGCAATTATAATTTTCTGAGAGCACCAGTGGATCAAATTTATAATGTTATGAAATATACAAAGAGCTCTTAGGGATTCTGTGATGTTTTTTGAGGCAAATTCTATAATGGGATTCCATAATGTTTTTTGACCAGCTAGGGATAAACGACGCCCCAAGTCATGTAAGAATGTGGTGTGTCTAAGCTAGCTCATGGAAACAAAAGCTCTGGTCTCCTGCTACCCACGGCACTAAGTCACAGTGATATTTTAATAAATGGCCAGTAATGTTGAGTCCAAGTAGTCTCAAAGTTGACCACCGGATATTACTATCCATTGGTTGAAAAAATTCAAACAGCCTTTCTAATTGTTTTTGAGTAGACTACAAAATAACTGGTAGTTTTATCTGACTGTAAATCTCAATCAGAATATTGTGGTATATTCCATACCCCATACAGATGGTTTTAAATGAATGCATTGAATATATTTAATATTTGCTTCTGTATAGATTAGAAAATGGCACAGTTTCCTTAGAAAATTGTCATAATGTACTGCTTTTCGCTTAAGATGGCCACAGAAAATTCACAAGTCTATGATTTCTTCAATGCAAATGGCACCCTCTATAGTACTGCAGGGATGGAGACCCCTACCTGTATGTACGCTTATTAGAAGAGGGAATATGCCCCTTAATTGTCGGAAGTATAAGTGGTATAATTTCAAACAAAGTACTTATGGACTATTAATTCTGAAACATCTTCAAGTGACAAGTAGAAGTGTATTCTCATACTAATGTACGTAAGTAACTTTTTTTTTCTTTTTTAAAGACGGGATCTCCCTATGTTGCCCAGGGTAGGATGCAGGGATGCACTCATAGCTCACTGCAGCCTTGAACTCTTTGGCTTAAAAGATGCTCAGCCTCCTACATAGCTGGAGCTACAGGTGCACACACTGCCACACCCAGCTCTATAAGTAACTTTTAAACTAATTTTGTTCACACTACCAGTTTTTGGACATTTGGGATTTAGAGACGAGATTTTTCCTGATCTTCAGAGAGAAGCACTTTAAACCTTGCCTTTTATGAGTTGAATGTATGTAACTAAACCAACTCAATGTTATTTTAGAAAAATAATTTGCGGTAACATTCTTTCTAGTTGAAGATGACTAAGGATGAGGTAACGGTGGCTTGGCAACATGTTTTAGTTAAGACTGCACTCGAGAGAATTTGGTTTGCTTCCCAGCTCCACAGTTGGGCCAAGAAAAGTAATTACAGTGATTAATAATAATATTTGATTTTCTAGTCCCTGAGCCCACTCCTCAGAGCTGGTATTATCTGGGGGCAGAGGAACAAATTGCAGGGGAAATGAGAAGTGTGTCCTACCATTTGCCTTCTTAAGCATGACACAATTGCAAGTCCTGTGTGTGTCACCCATGTATATTTAACACAGGGGGTTTCCAGCATCTTGTACTCCTGAGGTAACGTGTTTACTCTCTAGGGACATATTCTAATTAATGTCCCTTAAAGAGCACCTCCTCATGTTCATACATGCTACGAAGGAGTTTGGAAGTGGTGATAGAGAAGACAGATTTAAATGAATGCAGGGCTCTGCTTTGAAAATCATAAAAAAGCAAAACAAAACAAAACAAACACAACACATATATTTGTCCCTAAAGAAAGAAAATAATGTCAAGTTCTCATCTTTGGCAAGATTCTGATGGCCAGTGCAGGGAGTACCGTAGGTTTAATATAAACAAATAAATGAAAAGAGAAAGAAAAGAAAAAAAAAAAGAAAAACCCACCCTGTTCAGGGCAGGGCTGGGTTTCAAGACTACAGTAGCCTTCAGCTCTGTCACTACCAGGACGAGTTGCTATGGGAACCATTGCAAAAGATTAAATCTATCAAGAGTACATGATTGTGAGAAATGGGTGGGAATGAGAATTATATTAATGTGAAATGATGGTTCTTCTGTTTGTGGGATTTTCACTTTTTTTTTTTCCCCAAATCACATAGAAAAATTCTTTTTAATTCATAAACCTAGAATCCATTAACAAAGAATTCTTTGCTGTATGCTAAATCTAGACAAAAATGAAAGGTTCATTTTCACAGTAAAAAGTAAAGAGTTACGATTATTTTTGTAGTGTTTGGTTTTGTGACCCCAGTATCGACTTGGGAGTAAAGTCCACCATCTCCCCTTAACTGGTGAAATAACCTTACAGGGCTGTGTGGGCTAGAAAGATCTGGCTCAGGTCTCCATGGTTTCCTTCCTTCCTCTCATTCTGCCATACATCACACATGCTGTGTTTATGGGCATTAAGGATCTGGGAAAATGTTTTGTTTTGTTTTGTTTGTTTAACTCTGTTGCCTTCTGTTGAAATTCTCCTTAGACAAATTTAACAGGAGGGTCAAAGTGAAAACGTAGAGTCCCTTAAGAAGGGACTTAAAATAGTGTAAATGCTGTGATTTGAATTAAATATTTTGCAAAGCGGTTCAAGAGAAGCTTTCTTTTTATCGTCATTGGTGAATTTTCCATCTCTGAGATGTCACTTGTTGAATTTTACTTACCTTGCAGGTGGGGAAAGCTGAATGGAAAAAGCTCTTGGAACTGACTCATGGAGTCCTGAGACTCTCTTCAATGTGGTTTTGTTTTGAATCATGTTGTCCCTTGGCCATGTTGGAAGAATTTATTTATTTGAAGAAGTTAAGATTAAAATCAGAAAAGCCTGTTGTTTTCTGGTTTTAAGTTCAGATGAGGTAGGTTTCTGAAAAAGGATGGGAAAGTATTTCCCTCCTTGGCAATGACCATGGGTCATGTTTCAAAGCAAATCTCAGCAAGGGACATATTGCACTTTTTTTTGTTTGTTTGTTTACTTTGCCATTTCCCACAGCACAGAGCTATGCCCTTTATTATTGCTGTCACAGTTGGCTGAAGAGGAGCTGTATGTCCAATGAGATGATGCTTTCCAGAGATTTATTCCATACAAAGTTCTGTTCTAGTGAAATGATCCAACAACAAGAAATTTACGTTAAAAGACTGTTAACACCTACCGTGTAGAGATGCATCTCACTCAAAGTTTTTAAAATTAGAAAGTAGTCTATCTTCATTCTTTTTAAAAACATGACCTTTGCATTATTTGAAGTCCATAAGTTTCTCGCTTTAAAACTCATTAAACACTAAAAGAAGAAAGAAGGGCCATTGTAGCCAGGAGGGAACAGTGGAAACTTCCTGTTCCGTGTGCCATGTCGTCAAGATAAGGACCTCAGAATAGATTTGACCTCTCTCTGCTTCTTCCTGAAGGACCTCAGAGAATCCCTTGTTAGCCCATTATTGCTCTTGGGTTGTTTTGGAAATGTGTTGAGGGTAGGAAGCGTCATCAAAGACTGAGAGATAAAAGGTTGGAGATGGTTCCCTGGGTTGGAGACCAAAAAGGTAGTAGCTTTGCAGGATTGGAATGGAAAATATAAATAAAGATACTTTGTTGGGGGTTAAAAAAAAAAAAGGATCACGAAGTTTTCTTCTGTTAATCAATAAATAACAATAAACCACAAAAAGCAATACCTAGTCTGTCACAGAGTAAAAAGCCACTAGCTAAAGTTCACTTGCTTTGTGAACAAAAGCAATTTGCTTCTTGTAAAAAGCAACTTGAGGAAGTAGAAGCTTTCATCTGATGACTGTCTCAATTTTGCAGATAGTGGTATGGCTCGTTAGCTAAGGGGCACCCAGAACACATGTCTCTATTGTACCTGTGGTTTTGGGAGGTGGCCAGAAGCAAAGTAACAGGGCAGTGACAACCCCTTCGTTTCCTAGTTAAGGCTCTTTGAGGGCTGGGGTCCACGGAATGGTAATATTCTCCAAGTCAAGTGTTCCCAGTGGCTCCCTCCCATTTTCCTTTCAGGACGTACTTTTTTGTCTTTTCAGCACCAGAAACACGCCCGTACTTACTTGAAGAGGATGGCAGTTTGGTAATTAAATTAATCCTGCTGCCACCCTTCGCTGGAGGGCTTCAGCAAAAGCATATTAAATGTATACACCTTGTTCCTTTTATAGATTGGATCTGAATGATCTCACCAGGGCAGGAAATCAAATGCAAAGCCATATTTTAATGCATTTTGAGACTCGAGGTTTACATTCAACATGCCTCTGTTTCACTGGTGGGTCTTTTCCTCCTCGAGTGCTGTCAATTGCCACTTGGTTTGATTCTTTTGAAATGCAGTGTGGCAGTAATGCTGACCACATCAATTTCATATTCTCTTTTGTCTGATTCAAGGATATCAGACACTGTTTCATCTTAATGAGGTCTAGTTCTACTCCTATTACCAGGCTATTTTCCTCTGATAAATCGCAGTGTTCCGTGGTGTCATTGCGCCCGTAAGAGCAGGCAGGTGAAGAGTGAATGACGCTTCCAAGCTCCCATGCTTCTTCTCTGAGCTGCCTGGTCTCATGACCTTGGGCACGTTCCTGTCCTGTGGATTTCTCTGTGTCATGTGAGGCTCATCCCTCACAGATACCATGATCATTCATGGTGTGAAACAATATGTCCTTAAAAGGATACAACACTTAGCCCACTTGAAAGGTCCCCTGCCTCCTGTAAAGAGTCACTTTTTCTTTTTGGTTATTAAGAAGTACCAAAGCGGACCAAAAAAAAAAAAAGTACTTTCCCCCTAAAAGGACTGAGTCAAATAAATGAGACATAATATTAAGCCACATGCACTGAGGCTGGCAGGTTCAAGCCCAGCCCGGGCCTGCTAAACAACAATGACAACTGCAACAAAAAAAATAGCTGGGCGTTGTGGTGGGCGCCTGTGGTCCCAGCTACTTGGGAAGTTCAGGCAAGAGAATTGCTTAAGCCCAAGAGTTTGAGGTTGAGATGAGCTCTGACACCACAGCACTCTACCAAGGGTGACATAGTGAGACTCTGTCTCAAAATAAATAAATAAATACATAAATAATAAAATAAAATAAAAGTCTTACTTTCCTGGATGATAAAGTCAAACAAAAATTCTGACATGAATATTTATTCACTCATTTGTTCTATATTAATTTGCGCTATAACTTTGGGAAAGACATTATTCTAATTGGTGTGTGGGATACACAGTTAATTGGCCCCAAAGACTAGGTGGGATTTGGACCTCATTTGGGGTGGCAGCAGAGAGATCATTCCATTGGAGGAAACAGTATGCGTAGTGATAAAGAGAGAGGATGGTGCAGAAATGGTATGAGTAGGGATGTTTGGAAAGACAGATTGAAATCTGAAGATACCACAATTTATTCTGGCACATGTAGGTGAGAAAAACGAGGCTTCTAAGGACAGAGGTGTGCTTCATGAACGTAAAACTTAACTCTGTCCAAACTATTCCAACACGCTCCAAATTGTCTAGACTAAGGGATATTATAGAGGACAGTCATTCCAGGTGAGACGCAATGATGACTCAACTTGGGTTGTAGCAGAGAGAAAACAATGAAGACCAACATATTGTTGCAGAGGGGGGAATGGCCTGTAAACAAAAATGAAGGAAATATTATCTGCCTCCCCATTGTTTGGAGAACTGAAACCTGCATCCCTGCCTCAGGCTAGTTGCCAACAGCAGCAGGGAATTGTCCCTTGTTTTTTGTGCCATAGGAACTAGGTGAAGATGAGATGGGTGGAGGTCAAGATATTCTCTTGGCTGCAATAGAATGAATCTGGGCAGAACCCACAAGATTGTTTTGGCCCAGAATGGGATTTTGGGATCAGAACCATTAAAAGCTTTGTGCTTTTGCTCAGAAGCAGGAGTTTGAATTTTGAGACCATTGTCTGCCATCTTTTCTCCTTTGCCAACAAAGTAACAAATTTCTCTTTCCTTCTCAAGCTTGTTCCTCTTTTTTTGATGTGGCTTTGGTGGGGAAGGTACCTAACTTCCAGTAACAATTTGGGGTTGATATTTTAGAAATACCATGAAGAGGTATTTCTCATGAAGAGGGCTTGGCAATTGGTTGAAGATGGTAATGAGGCCGAGAGGGCAAGGGTGACTTTGAGATTCCAAATTTGCATAACTGGAGCTGATTAAGAAGAGATGACCAGTTGAGTTGAGAATGGCTTTGAAAGACTGATAAGAAATTTGTATGACAAGGGGCAGTTGAAAATGTTGTACTGTGGCTGGGAGAAGGTAGTTTTAGAGAGAGAAATTTTGGGTGGGGTGGTTGACTGTCTATGTCTGTGTTGCTATGTGAAATGGAAAAGAAAAAAAAAAGGAGTCAAAACTATTTAGGGAACAAGAGAAAGAGGCTGAATCTGAGAAGTATCAGTGAAAATGTTAAACAGAGTTCTGAGTCACAGCAGGCATAGGAAGAGGCAGCACACTGGTGGAGGACTGGGAGAGTCACTGCTTAAGAGCAATGGTGGCAAAATCTGGTTGCCCTTTAGAACCACCAGAAGAGCTTTACAAAATACAGATACTCAAGATATTCTGATATTTAGGCATATTAGGCATCAGGGTGATGCCTAAGAATGGCGTTTTTTAAAAAGCTTCCCAAGTGATATGGAGGAGAATTGTGGGGCATTGTTCAACATTCTTCAAAGGCTTGGTTTAAAGGTATAGTGGACCCTCCATAGCTGACCACCTCCCTGTATTTACTGCCTCCTTATATTGACCTAATTTTCATAAACCAGACATGGACTTGATGGAAGTTCCTTATGTTGACCACCTCCCTTGGGTAGTCAACTTACATAGGTTGTACGGTACAAACATTTAGGGAGGATTTCCAGAAGGATGTAACATCCATCTATTTTGCTATATATGTAACATTTTCTTCTTGGATTCAGCCAGCCTAGAGTCCAGCTGATTTTCTAGGACACACCATTCTGCCCCTTCATTGTATTACCTTAGCTGAGCTCTCTTTTTGGGGTTGAGCCATTGGCCTTTGTGGAGGTGCGTAGGAACTCAGTCTGTAAAAAGTCATTATTTTATCATGGAAGAAAGCTGCTGAGAATATTATAGAACAAACTGACCCCTGTAAAATTTTTTACTCAGATCTTAGTACCAAGACCAGTTATACTTCTCTTGAGCAATTGATTTTTTTTTTTTTTTTTTCTGTAATAGTTTCAAAAAGAATGTTCTCTTTTCTGGGGTTGGCTGTTAAAACGTTTGGGTTCCCTAAGGCAGCTAACCTAGTGAAATATATGTACGGCAATTATTTTTTCCTTTTCTTCATTCTCCTGGCTTGATTCTAAAAGTATTGTAGATACTTTTGTAAGTCACATCAAATCATTTTAGGAGTAAAAAGTGACATAAGTAATAACTGAAATGTGAACTATAGAAAAGGCTTAATCTTTCAAAATATTCTAGGCAGAACCCTGAACTTTCTCCCTTCATTTCCCAAGGGTTGAAGTTCTGAGTCACAGTATCATTCATTTACTGGAATCTGTGGCAGAAAAATAATATTTGAGACTACTTCTAGACTTGTGGAGGGCCAGATGTATTCTCAGTTCACTTTGCCTTTTGGCATTCTCTCATGTGACGAGTTTCCAGATAGTATTTAAAGAAAGTTCACAAACATAAATATGAACCAGAAAAGGAAAGATTTGGCAACTTTGGAATTTAAGAATTCTAAGGAAACATGGGGATAGGATATTAAAAGTTCCTAAATCTTCTCACATGGGATTTCTGATATCAAGAGCTATAATACAATAAGAATTCAGGGAGCAAAGGTTTCTCTTTTCACGCACTACATACAGGAGAATGGTTCCCCACTCCATAGATTTAAACTAAATTTCCCCTTTCCGGCAAATTTGGTCAAGACTTTGCATACAGAATTTCTCCTGGAAAATATACGCATTAATTCCAGAGTCAGATACATCTGTAAACATTTGAAAAATCAAACAGTTCATGCCACTTGCACTGCCAAAGTGACACCCCATTTAAATTTTTCATAAATGTTTTCCAGACTTGCAAATCCCCTTTGATGTTTTAAATTTAATGAACAGTGCTGAAATGGTCTCACAGTGGAAGCGAAGCTTTTTAACCAATAGCTAAAGTGGTTGTCTTGCTCACCTGGGGACACAATTTTTAGGTGACCAAATGGACTATACCTGTCTGAGAGTCTTTGAGTTTTTTTCAGTTAAAAGTATTGTGTATATCCCTGCAATTTCCCTGCAGGACTGCCTGATCCCATCACCACCAAATCAAGTTCAACACCAAAACAAAGCCAATGTGATTGACAATCTCAACTTTGCTTCCAGAAGTAATGTGATTCACAGTTCTCTTAACAGGTGTTCAAAAGTCCCCGAACAGGCCTAGAGTCAAACTAGGGCTTGTGAAGAAGGAGAAGAAAAGTAATCCTGGTATAATATGCAGGGATATCCTTGAATTGTGTCTTAAAGAGTTAGAACATGAAGAGATGGAATAATAAGCCTGTCCATTAATTTAGAGAAGGGTCCAAAAAACTATATTTGTATAGTCGAACCTTTGCCTAAATTGTTCCCCATGCAACCATCAGCAGAGATAATTCTGGCACAAAGAACCAACACCCAGCGATGAGCCTTTTCTCCTGCTTCCTGGGAACATGTTCCCTTCTGGACAGACCCCTGTTGCTCACTGGCAAGCAAGCCAACATCACATTCTACTAAGAGGACTAACAGATCATGCTCTTAAACTGCCCATGACAGGAAAATGAGGAAGGAGTTTCCCATGAAATTCCTATCTCTTGAATATTAACCAAGCTCTCTTATAGTGTCTCTCTATAGTACCAGTAGCATTGATGCTACCTGGGACTTTGTTAAAGGGATGCATTTATTGACCCCACCTCAGATCTATGGAATCAGGATGTCTGGACCCCTGTCCCCATGCATGATGACACGTGAAGCTAATGCATATTTTCTGCTTTCTTTATTTTTTTTTAATTTATTTATTTTTATTGTTAAATCATAGCTGTGTACATTAGTGCAATCAAGGGGTACAATGTGCTGCTTTCATATACAATCTGAAGTATTCTCATCAAACTGTTCAGCGTAGCCTTCACGGCATTTTCTTAGTTACTGTATG
>CAUYPK010141589.1:0-20612 GCA_963574355.1 Loris lydekkerianus | reverse complement strand
TCTATTTTTAGGTCTCTAAGTATTCTCCAAACATCCTTCCAGAAGGGACGTATTAGTGGGCATTCCCACCAGCAGTGTAGAAGTGTGCCCTTTCCTCCACATCCACACCAACATCTCTGGTTTTGGGATTTTGTTATGTGGATAACATTTCTTTTTGCCCTGCATATGTATCCCTGGATAGTGCTCTGCTAGATTATTTATTTGTTTATTCAGAAACATTAATACTACATAAATTGCTGCTATGTTCTAGGCACTGTCTCAGCGAAAGGAGTAGTGTTGAAAGGACATGTTAGTATCGTGTTTATACACTAAGGAGAAAAATGAGTTATTTGTACAAAATAGGAAAGTTTATAATGACCAAATGTATAGATTACATATTTTAATGTGCAGGCATTATTCTATACCAGCGATACTCAATCTGTGGGTCACGACCCACAGGAACTGTATTAAAGGTCCATGGCATTAGGAAGGTTGAGAAACACTATTCTATACATTACAGTAAATGTATCTTATCTCTTGAAGTTATTACATTCATTATGTCTATCGCACAGTGCTACTTCTCCTGTGATACTGTACAAGAGATATTTTCAGAAGCTACTTCAATGCTCTTTGAAGTGAAGCCTTATCTCAGGTGAAATACTGCTATTGCTTCACAGAAGCACTATAGCATAGGTCTGGAAACCAAGGAGAGCTTCATTTCAAATAAACATATAACACCTTCATTGAAATGGGTGCTGTGCTACACAGAGCGTCCTTTCATGGCAACATCTGTCTCAGTGCTGCCAAATGCAAACAACCAGAAGAAATGGCAATGATCTACAAGGCTTAAGGCAAGTATATTTGAAACTTTATATGCCAATGCATTTAAAGTCTTAACTAGAGTTTGTATTAAAAATGCCCAGGTTTTATCTCTATAAAGAATAAAAATTTCCATAAAACCATAAAATAGGTAGCAATGCATCTAAATGAATAAATGAAAAGGAAAGCAAAGGTACAACAATATAAAATATTTGTAAAAGCCCATTAAAGTCATCTTATTTAAGTTTAAATGTCTGTAGCACTGGATAAGAAACATTTCCCTTCTTCATTCTTATTGCAAATCAAGAATATTTCTTATGACTCCTGTGATAAGCGTTTAGGACTATAGAGTTACTTTTCACACAACTGTGTTTGTGTGCCTTCTATATTTTCTGGCGTTGTATTCTTCACACTTTCATGTGCTGGTAAATGATACATCCTACATTTCACACTTATAATACATAGTAGAATTCTGACTCGGCATTTTCATATACATTGACTACAAACACAATTGCTCACAAAATTTAACACCTTCTGAAATTAGTGCAAAACATCCATGAAATTGTTCTGTGTGTAGAGCTATAAAGAACAAAACCAGACAGATGTTTAAATTACTTGCTTTAACTTGCTTA
Source organism: Loris lydekkerianus (assembly GCA_963574355.1). Classification (NCBI taxonomy): domain Eukaryota; kingdom Metazoa; phylum Chordata; class Mammalia; order Primates; family Lorisidae; genus Loris; species Loris lydekkerianus. Next base: position 19,182 of record CAUYPK010141589.1, on the reverse strand, counting down.
CTTGCTTTGGTTATTTACTTGCTTTCATTTTTTGAAGCTATTCTTTCATTTAAAAATAATAAAAGCATATATGGATACATGTTGATATGTAGTTATTTGTTTATTAATTTTTCCAGAAAGTTTTGAAGCACTTAGACAATGGAAAAGATACCATCTGGTTTTCTTTTTGTTTTGTTTTGGGTTTTTTTGCAGTTTTTGGCCAGCACTGGGTTTGAACCCACCACCCCCAGTATATGGGGCCGGCACCCTACTCCTTGAGCCACAGGTGCTGCCCAAGATACGATCATTTTTCACTGATGCTTGAAATTTAATTCATTTTGAATGAGTAAACGAAATTGATTCATCAAAAATATTTAAGAATATTTCATCATGTTATATAGTCAGTTGATAGATAGTAGAGAGCAATGTCTATCTATACACAGTTTGAGACCAGTCTGAGCAAGAGCAAGAACTTGTCTCTCAGAAAACTAGCCAGGCATTGTGGTGGCCCCCTATATTCCCAGCTACTGAGAAGGCTGAGGCAAGAGGATCTCTTGAGCCCAAGAGTGTGACTGTGAGCTATGACTCCATAGCAGTTAACTCCAGGACGACTGAGTGAGACTCTGTCTCTAAGTTAAATATATAAATAAATAATTAAATAAAGTTCTAGGCATCTTCACATGCATTAAAACCCAAGAATGGAAGCAAAAGTATCCAATGTACTCACCCCTACTATGAAACTAATATAGGGCTTTCACATGAATGCTATAACCCAATTGCAACCTAGGAATAGGGGGAAGGTGGAAAGCATCTAGATCTACAGGGAGGATACTCAGAAAAGTTCCTACCCAACTTATTGAAAGAGGAAGTTCTTGTATCACATAGATCATTTTACTAATTATTGTAACTAATACCAAATTGCCAAATTCACCATTCAATGTATGAGAGGTGAGTGATATTGTATACATTTATACATATTATAGATTTGTATCATATTGGGACAATCATGCCATTAGCTCCTATTAGCTATTTAAAGCTCTGGGATGAAGAAAAGGTCCTGCCAGATCAACAGAAGGATATAAAGGGAAAGCAATGTTCTCTACAGAGAGACTTTCATATGATATGAGTTAAAATTCCTAAGACTACAGCAGGTGTCACACTGAGGACACCAAACCAATTTTAGGACAAACCATGATAAAGAGACTTCATTTTTTAAATAACTCTTTTCCAAAGGGATCCATGGGCCAATGCAATATAGGAAAATCTCAAGCCCATTTGTGAAACATAAACCCTCAAGAGTCACCTACACATTTATTACCATCCTTCTCTTGATTAGATGGTATGCCTTAATAATTCTCTCTCACATAAAATTCAGCTTCTTATATAGTATAAACATTTCATATAGATTAAAATTATTATAGCTATTAAGCCCTTCAAAAGCATTATGCAAATTGTCTTTCAACTATAATAGTATTTCACACAGCCAGGAGCAATGAAAGATGCGATTGTTCTAAAGAAAGCACACAACATTATTATTATTACTATTTAACAGATATAAGGAAGCTGTGAATGCCATTCTGCTTTGTAGTCAAGGTCAACAGGATGCTGGTCAGTGAGCATTCTATGGGGCTCTTCACTTGGCATTATCGCAAACCAAAAGCATTCACGAGTGTCAACTAATACTATTTAATCACTTAAATAACTCTAAGTTTGTAAAAGCACATAGTGATTCTTTTGTTCTCAACCACTACTTGTTTCTAACTTTCAGTGTTAAGAAAACACAGTGCAGACCTTTCAGTCTTCATCTGAAATGACCAATGTTCAGATGAATATGTTTTACTATTTATAGGACTAGCGAATGTGCTTTTCTTCCATCTGATATGTCATGATATTGCTCTCTTCTAATATTTAGCTGTTGGGCCACTTATCTGAAAACTGAATTTGTGATCTTTAGATAAGAATTCAAAGTACACATTATTTCTTCAGCTGCTATTGAAATAAGAAATAGTCTCTCCATAGAAGCACTAGGCAATTTTTTTCCCTCTCTTTCATACCCTACTAACTCTGATTCCCTTCTTTATTCCTGAAAATTTTGTATCAAATAATATGTTCATTTATCTTGAATAATGTCATTTTTTTTCAGATTCTTTTAATCTAGTTGCAATAATGTACCTTCTGTTTCATCATGGGGACCTCCATTTGAAAAAGTATTCTCTGCACACAATAGATCTTCTCTTACGATAAAGTTATTGGCTATGCCTTGCAATTAAAAAGTTTCCTTTTAGCAATGGATGTCTTGAAGTTCCCCTGAAAAAATATTTCAAAACATTAGGTATAAATACATTTCAGTTTTTAAAAATAGTGAATTTCAGGAACCATTAAATAATTAGTAATAAATAATGGTGACAAATGCCTACTCTGGTATCTTTAGAACAACATATAGTCTGTGGCTAGGGATCTTATTTTGAGGAGAAGCTACCATTTTAGCATCTTTCTGAGATCTATCAACCCATGTATCTATGCCCTGTGGTCTAAAATAGGCCCAGAGGAGATGTGTCATTTATCTGCAGACAACTCTTTCTCAAATGGTGAAATTCTGTTTCTAAGATAGTCTACAAGTTTTCTTACTTTTTTCCATTTACTCCTCTTACTAGTTAGAGCTGAGGCTTGGCCTCATCAGAGGGCTCCACGACATCTTCAAGGTCAGAGTTCCTTGCACCTCTCTGTGGGATGGCCTGCAGTGCTAGCCTCATCCCAAACCTGTTTCCTCTCTTGGTGGCAAGATGGCTACTGAGGTTGGAAATCCTGTAGAAGAAAAGAATTTGTTAATTCCTTGAGTTATGCTTTATCCATGAGTAAAATTTTACCAAATATTTGTCCCCCCAAACTTCTCACATCCCAAGAGCATAGTGGGTCATAATAGCCACACCTGATCCTATCTATCAGAAGGGGAATGAAACCACCATGGCTGGCTTTAAGCCATCAGCTTACCTGAGTCACATGGGCAAGATTTGAAATTGGAACAAAAGCAGGACTCTGCCAGCATTACAAAGGGAAATGCTATTTGTGTAGGCAACCAATTGATGTTACAGGCCAGTTTGTTTACCTGAGAGATACTCACACCCTTCACTCCACACAGGCATCCAGATACCAGGCTAGACAAGGTTAAAGCCAAGAGCAGAAGAGAAGGAGGAAATACTTACTAGGACTAGCAGGATGGCAAACGAGAAAGATGGCAAAGACTATCTTCCCAAGAAATTTTTTTAAAAAATTCAACTTGTAGTTTGGCACACCCTGGGAAATGATTAATTGGCAATTTGATTCATTTTGGTACCATAGAAGAAATAATTTACCATTAATTCCCTGGTGCTCTGAAGGAGTTAATTTTCGTCACATGGATGAACACTTTATTCCCAGAGAGCATCTTACTCACTCTGCCTGATCATGGAAAGAGGCTCGATTCAAGGAAATATTGAACCATTTGGAAAGAACATTAGACTGAATTAAACACTCTCTGTGCTCACCCATGTAATGTAAATTAGCTCATTGTATTCTTTTAGTCTGTTTGCTAAGAAGCAAAAGAAATAAGAATATATACTATCAATTTAATTACATAGTTAGCCAATAATATTTATTAAGCACCTACTGTTTGCAGAGAACTATCCATGGAATGATGACAGTCACAAAGGAAACAGAAAATGTTAATGCAGAGACAAATTTAAACAAAAGCTCTGCAGCAAAACTTAAGATGCACTTCCTTCATTGTAGGCTTGGTAGACAGGGCATGCGGTAAAAAAGGAAGTAATAACTACCTTGTCCTCACTTGTAAACTTTACTCAGTAAAATCTTAAAGGAGTTTTCAAACAATATTAGCTTCCTGAATCATCCCACCTAAACTGATTACTTCGAAAGCTAGATATTATACATTTTTCAACTTACTTAAATCCTAATTATCCTAGTTGATCATTAGGATTTGCATATATATTATATGCTTATCATTTGACATTCTTCAATATAACAATATCACAAATGTTATTGAGATTTAAAAACATTTATTTCATTTTTAATTTTTAAAGATAGGCTAAGAAGAAAATGAAGTGTGAAGAATATTGCTATGACCTAAATATATACATTACCAATACTATTTTCTTTTATATAGATAAATGCATCAGATATCATATTATAAAAAAAAATATATACTAAGAAAAAATCATAAATCTCACCCACAATTTTATAAAAGTATTACTTGTTTATGTAATATGTAAATAAAATATAATTTCCTTTAGTCAAGTCAAGTATCTTTGATTTAAATGTTAGTACAGTTCTGACAACAAGAGCTAACAAATTCAGTGTGAATGAAAATTTTGTTTGTTTTTCAGGTTAGATCAACACAACAAAGCTAGTTTAATATAATACCCCCAACACTGTATGACTGCAGAATGCTCGACAACGTGCCATTGCTTAGTGCCATTAGACATTCCTGGGGATTGGCATGGGACCCATTTACATTCTACAGAGTAAAGTACTGAGAAAGAATTTATGGAGATTGAAATGTGAGCTAAATTGAGAGCATAATTCCAAGCAGATGATTTCAGTTAATTAAAACTGGTAGTACAGGTTCCATATAAATGGGTGCTGGTAATTTCGAGAATATATGAGGACATCTACTGAACTATATATTTTATCACAGTCTAATAAGCTGTGATAAAATGCTTTAAATACTGTGTGGATTTATGGAACCAACTGTGTTTATCAGACTGATATTCAGTCAACTCTGACATACTAACAGGGGGCTCCATTTGGCACATCCAGGCCCTTACTTCTCTTTATCTTCCTTTCTACTTACCCTAAGCTCATTATCTCTTCCATTAGTGGAATAACAGGGAATAATTCAGTCATCCTCAATGATTTTGATGAAACTTGCTTTGGGTGAACGGAAGCCATACAAATATTAAACCTAAAACTAAGCTAGCAAGTATGTCCATTTTTCTTTCCTGGACATACAAGAAGAAACTATCCATTATTCAATGGCTAATGAGAACAACACTAATTAACACGCTGAAGATTCAGTCATGTTCTCAGCTGTGCAAGCCACCTTGTCTGGCTGGCCATATGAAGAGATACTGCTGTTACCGGTAGCCATTTCATACGTTGAAATATTTGCTGGACAATAACTACCTTCTTCCAGATTGAAACTATATCCTTTGTGTTTTAACATTAACCTTAATAGTTAACTGAGTGTGTCCTCAAATCCCAGTAATATAAAAATAAATGTCATCGGTGATGGGCATTCTCTTCCATCTACCCTTGTTGTTAAACAAGATCTCACAGTATCTCCTTTGATGTTTGACTTTGCTCATAAAATCCCAACCAGTTGGTGCCAAATAACATTCATGAACTAAAGAATTTGGATTACAGAATTGGTCCCTGAAACTTCCAATTCTCCACTAATACATACAATAATGAGTTCTTACATTTTATTTGATTATAAGTTCACATATTTTATCATGACTTTATTTAAAAATGTCTGAAACTGCTTCTTGAGGAAAGGTTGACCTGCATGAAAGCCCTCTTATGCCATAGTCTCCATACAGAAATCTTATAACTAGCATTCAGGTTGTTTCTAATATTAATAAGATGATGGCAGACTCTCCAGTAATATTTGGTACCCATATAGAATCTCTATTTTCAACTTTTTTTTTTTCTTATTTTTATTTTATTTATTTATTTTTGTTGTTAAATCATAGCTGTGTACATTAGTGCAATCACCTGTACCCATTCTAGGATTCACCATAGATGTGGCTCCACCCATTATCCTCCCTCCACCAAAACCTCCCCCCTCCCTTCCCCTTACTTGGCCCTTTCCCCATAGTCTTGTGCTATAGGTGGGTTATAGCCTTCATGTGAAAGCTATAGTTTAGCTTCATAGTAGGGCTGAGTACATTGGATACTTTTTCTTCCATTCCTGGGATATTTTGCTAAGGAGAATATAAAAATATTTTTTCATTACTTCAAAATTTGTGTTGAAGATAAAGTCTAATTTGAATCCTTTTTCCCTCAAAGCAGTGTTTTTCAACATGTTTGTATCTCATCCTTTTTTATCTCATGGCACACTTGAACCTAGTAAAAATTTTGTGACACACTGAGTTATGTTGATAAAAAAAAGTTAAAAAATAATATACCTACTGTGCTTTAAACTTGTTTTGAAAATTACTTAAATAATGACCCTTAAAAATTTTCGCGGCACACTGGTTGAAAATTGCCTTGTTGGCTACAAAGTTTTTGTTGCAGCTTTAAGTGGATTTGCTTGTAGTGAATATTTATCCTTCCCTAGTAAGGTTCTCTTTTATCTGTATCATTTCCTATTGTTATGTGTATAGGAAAAAAGTGACATAAAACTTAAAAATGAAATCTGGGAATTCTTGAGGAGTACATTAATGTTAAAATTAAAAAATGTTTTGTTATTTATTTTATTCCCAAAACAACTCTTGAAGGTAGGTATATATCATCTCCCAAGTATAAATTAGAAAAAATAAATCTTTTCAAGGTCACATAGCAAATAGATGGCTAACCATACTGAGATCCCAACTGGCTGTCCTCACGCTCAGCGTATTCATTCTATTTGTTTTTCATTTGGAACATATGACACCACCATTTGGTAGTTAAATAATGGTTGAACATCAGCATTTCATATGATTTCTCCTAATACAGTCATTCATGAAGAATTTGTTGACTATATACCCTATCAAACATTAGTATGAATTCTGGGGATATAGTAAGGATTACTGCAAGCAAGACCCCAATGGACTATATTGTATAAACAATGAAGCATTAATTTAAATCAACAGGACAACCAGACTGCTGTGTTAAGTCCTTCCTATGCAGAAAATTAATTACAAGCAACATATATAGAAAGTGTCTGCTATAGAGCAGATAACATAGCCCTTTGCATAGATTAACTCATTTAATTCTCATAAGGACTCTATGAATCCAGGAATATTACTACCCTCATTTTTCAGAAGAGAACATTGAAGTATAAAGAGATTAACTGACTTGCCCTGAGCCATGTACATAGTAGTGAAGGGGCCAAGTACAAACCTAAGCAACCTGGCTCTCCGAGGTACTGTTAAGCATTGTGCTGTACAATGAGTAGATGTGATGGAAAGTAAGTAGATAGCTAGAATTTCTTCCCAACATTACGTTTTTAGCAATAGCATAGAATTTGGAGTCTCCTTATACATATATGAAATATTAGAGATTCCAGGAGTTGCAGCCCATCAGCCTAGAACAGCTCCACTCAAAACATACACAACTGCTTGGGTTTTCATCATTTCCAAATGGGCCCCCTGCTAGAGACTATTAGCCTGCTCATAAGCTTGAGGACAACAGTTTACCATTCAGTAATCCTGGACTGCACCATGCAGTCCTATTGCTACTGCTTCTAGGAAGGTGGGAATGGGAGAGAAGTGTTGGATGTACTGGAAACAGCTGACTTCAGGATGATTTCATCTCTCTCCCTTTGCCTCTTTACTTACTGCTCAGCTGTGATCCTTGCTCATCCCCAGATCCGAAGATCAGAGGAAATGATGATCGTATTTCCAATTAGAACAAATAGTAGCTATCTTGAGCTGTATCATTAATCCTTTCAGGGACATTTGTATTGTGTTACTGATTCTGTAGCCTAATGAGGCATAAAAGAAAAATCTCTTTCCTTTTCCTGTCTCTAAATGTAGGGCCAAATAATTGCTCCTCCTGTTGGAGACTAAGGTTAATTTGAAGTAAAAGCCCAGCTGGGGAAATTTTCACTTGTCTAAGCAGTAGAATCAAACAAGTATAGGCACTGTTGTAAAACTGTCACCTTGTTCCTTTTTGCAGTCTGACCCACAATTTTTTAATTCCTATGTGTCTGCTGTTTATGAGTGTATGCTAAGAATTTTCCATTCCTTATGCACCAAAGATTTTTTCATTAAAACCGTTTAACAGAGCAATTTTAATATTTAGTAAATCATTTGCTTATTCAATGAATGTACCAAACCTTGTGTTGGGGCTGAGGATGGAAAAGGACTGGGGAACCATCTCTACCTTTAAAGCATTTAGAATGTAATAGAGAAAGCAAAGAAAAAATGCTAAATTTAACAATGACATTTTGGAATAGGTAACCTGAAGACTAAACATACGGAAGATAATTTTCCTCACTAGCCTCTAATGTTTCTTTTAAGCTTTTGCTAATCCTAGTTTTATTCAGCAGAGGCTAACATCCTAGATTTATCTCCCAAACACCTAAGAGATGAGACCTATCTAATTAGTAATTGTGGTTTGGGCAGCTTAGGCATGTCTACTTGGGGAAAATACATACCAGGATCTTGGTTTGAGGGGCGAGCTGTTCTGGAAAGAACAAGAACTCAAGAAATGTCCTTCTCCTTTTTGCCCCTTGCTTTTAAAGTGTATTGAAAAATTGCATTCTAAGAATCAACTGGAGTGCTTGTTAAACACAGATTTCTGAGCCCTTTCACTGAGGGTCTACAGCATGCTATAAATGCACTCATCTTTTTATCCAATCAAAAGAAAAAAATTCATTTTTTTGCCATTCTGTTTAGAGCAGAATTAGAAAAGAACCCTCTCATCAGCATTCTCAGACACAGAAAAGTGTTTTCTGGGCTGTTGCTAGGTGTGTTAGCAAATTACCCTGCCAGTCTCCTTAGGAACCCTTTTGGTGAGCTGGTCTGCTATTTATGAATCCAAATTATTGTTTTGGGATCAAAGTGTAAGATGTAAAAGTGAAAGAATATGCTTACCAAAAGTAATTGAGTGCAAATATAGCTTGGATATATGTTTGAAAATTGCTATTATCAGAAATGAATGGACTGAAGTTAAAACTGCCTCCAAAATGTTACTAAGTTGGATGTGGGCAGCTGTCAGCCAAATTGTATGTTAAGAGAAATTTGGTGCATCCCTCCCAGCTTCTTTTTTAATTCATGTCTTACTTAATGGCATCCTTCCCTATTAAGTATTCAAAGTATCTATGGTATTCTCACCCACTTCCTAATGAAAACTTATTCTTAGCAAAAGATCATACATATACTTTACTTACATCAGAGATGTAGGCCTAAAAACCACTTCCATGTGAAATAGGTCATTCTAGTTGTAATTATAGAAATGTCAAGAGTCATAAAGCTATGGAAATTTTGTTGTTTTTTTGCATGCATAAGACATCTTATTACACCAAAATCATACAATGTAGGCTAGGAATATAATTATAACTTGGTAAATAATCAATTCCTTTGGAGACTTTAGAGCCTTGTGAGTATATTTACTGAATTGTAGAGCCAGCGTTAATATTTTTCAAATTGAAATTAACAACCCTTTTGTGAGATAGACTGATATATATTCAATTTATTTATTAATAAAGGTTAAAAACTTAAGTAATAGTTAAAGACAAAACAGATGGAATTTGCTTCTAACTACTGATGATATACTTCATATCCCTGAAGAAATAAATTTTCATGTGGCCCCTCTGCTCTCATATCTTTGTAGAAACTCAGGGAGGGCAAAATAAAACTGTAAGGAAATGGCTCCCGGCTTTAACTTTGAAGCCCTGGGATAAATTTCAGAGACAGAGATCTGTAGAAAATGTCATTAAAAATGAAGATAATTTGAGAAAAGGTAGAGTTTAATTCTTAGTGGAAGAACAATGAGACGAGAAACTAGCAAAAAGAGGATAGGAAAAAGTAGAAAGTAACATGGTACTGATAATAATAAGCTTTGTAAAGAAGGATAGCAAATATTACATTTTGGTGTATTTTTGTGACTTTACTGAAGCCATCTTTATCTTCACAAACTGTCAGGAAAATATCCAGGACTGAATCTATCAGAATGACTCATAGAAGTGTTTTCACTTTTTGTGGTTTTTGGTGGAAATAGAATAAAGAGTTTGTGTTCAGTGTGTACATTACAGAATGGGGATTGTACATTTGGTAGAGGAATATAATCCAGACACAAACTGAACTCTTTGATCAGAAGCCATATCTTAGCACCAGAGATGACCAGGATGATGTAGACACCACGTCTATTACCACCATCCCCAATGCCCCACTCTCACACACACACACACACACACACACACACACAGAATCTCTGCCACTGCTCAATGTGGGTTATACATATAATGCATAATTAATATGCAGTACACATAACAAAGTCTCAAAATATAACATATATAGCTATATTTACATCTATCCAAATACAGGACATAATATAGAGTTAGCATTTGTGAATTTTGATGGTAGCATTTGGTTGTTATCAATTTATGCTAAGTTCTCTTAGTTCCTTTGAATTCTACTAGGCAGTAAAGTGGACAGATCTATGGGAAGGAGGAAGGTAGACAACGACATATACAACCTGGTCCCAAAAATGAAATTCTAATTTAATCTTAAATATTATAGATGAAAGTATCCTTCACCCTAACTTTCTACCTTGACCCTAAAGTGAAAATTCATGTTATAATATTTGATATAAGAACCAAATGTGTCTGATCTAGGAGCAGCCTCACTCTCTTTATTCATACCCCTGCCCATGAAGAGGAAATTGTGCTCTGTTCCTGGATCCTTGAGCTGAGCACACATAGGCCAGACCAAGAGATTTTTTTCTGTATGTACATGTGGAAACATGTCTCACTCAGTCATCACTAGAAAGGCTCAACAGATGTGGGCCAACAATTCTACGTAGCTGAACCTGCTCAGAAGATTCACAGTTGTGTTGCTCATATAGAGGTAAAGGTAGCAGAAAGCTCAGTTGTGGACTTGGATCCCAGTAACTTTTCCCAATTTATGCTTACTAATAATAAGGCTAATATTTTGATCCTTGTTCATCTTACTCCTCATTTATTACAAACTTTAACTAGGGGCAGGAGAAGTGGGATTTATTATCACCCTGAAACCCCAGCAGTAGAATCTATTCCAGTGAGAATTATGCTATTAAAGCAGAATTAATCAGGTAATTGATGATAATTGCCTTTCAGCTATGTCTTGGATGCCATTTCTAGAAAGGAAGCCAATTTTCTAAAAATGTATGTTAAATGCTGTACACAATTGATTCTGCATGTCATTAAGCCAAGGAGGATATTACTTGGGGGCGTATTTTTGTTTTACTTTAATGAGTATTGAAAACTTCTAATTCACTTATAACAATTAAGACAATTAACTTTGTGTAGAACTGTGAAGTTGGAACCTCACCACACTTTTTCAGTTTCTGGTATTTTCTTCTGTTATTAGAATTCACTTTGATAAGCCATAAGCCAGAAAAGTAGTACAATTGGATTCCCTTTTAAATACATTGTGTATGTTACAGCTCAATTTTAATTTCCTTTCAAATTTTCTGGGGAAAGGAAGAAATAGTAACCCTTAAACATGTTTTACAAGGATGAAATATTTTGACAGATTCTGATTACTAAAAGGCTTGTAAGTTCTATATTTCACATCAAACTTAGAGGTAAGCTCTTTTATTGAGTGTTTCATTAGATAACAAAAAAAGACCTGATCATGGGGTACTTTAGTGAATAGCAGCACATTATACACAGAGAGACTATATATAATTCTATTCTCTGAATAGGTTCAAGATATTTTACATATTGGCACATCTGCTTAAAATCTCCCCTAAAATATTTGTGGTAGAAGATAATGAGATGAAAACTAGAAGTTATTAATCACTTAAGTTTAGGTACTTTATAAAATATGAGTCCTTTAATCTTCACAATGGTTTATTGTACAGTGTGTTTTGAAACTTTAGTCCACATAAGGATCTTCAATGCAAGTGGATAAGAAGGCAGATCTCCAGGGTCCGTTCAGCCAAGATTCTGATCCAACAGATTTTGATAAATCCAGAGGATTTATATTTATAACTATCCTCTCTAGATGACACCAATATAGTTACCATGTGGAACACACCATGAAAAACATTGCCTATTAAGTGAAAACATTGCCTATTAAGCATTGTCTATTATGATTCACTCAACATTTAGATGAATAAACTAAGAATTAGGAAGGTAAAGAGAGGGAATATTCATTTGTTTTCTTTGAATAAGGGACCTATCTTTAGAATAGAATAAAGAAACTTCCTTATTCAAAGAAAATGAATGAATTTGTTCTTGAGAGTGAGAAATTTAGTTTTATGAGGAATGAGGAAAAATTGAGAAGCAAGAACAAAAATATGAAACCATGGCATGGGAAAGTATGATTATAGAAATAATGAATACTGGTAGGATTTTCTGGTTTGGGGCATGGGTAGATATCTGGTATTATACCTATCCTCCCCCCATAAAAAGGTATAAAAATAAACAAAACATATAAAATATTATTTTATATGCAGATATTATTATCAATTAACAGAAAGCTCTGGCAACTGAAAGAAAAAAACATGAAAGTGAGTACTATATTTATCCTGGCTCTCCCCCCACCGAGAGTGTTTTCTAAACTATGGTACAGAGAAATATAGTGAAAGAAGAGAATTTGTCTTGCTAGATCAAGTGAACAGATACTGAAGTTTGGAGTTTTCAAGACATTGTAATTTGGAGACATACTAATTCATAGAAAGTACTCAAAGAAAGGGAGAATCCAAATCTACATAACCATTTTCTCTAGTACCCTTGACCAACTCCTAATCTACACATTGACAAGTCAAGATTTCAAAAGGCCTAACAGAGAAAAACCACTAGGAGACTGGAGAGCTTACCAAAGTTTTTAAGGCTGAAGTATGTGGAGAAAATGTTGGGTGTCAAGTCCAAAAAGAGTAGAGAGGTCCCTGTGAACATTTCAGGCTTTTAGCTGAGACCTTGGAATAGCTATGCTCTACAAGTAATGACCAGTAAGGAATACTCTCTAAGTGAAAGAGTGAAAGTTCAATAGTTCCATCCTAATAAAGCTTGGGAGCAAGCTTCAGCTAAATCAAAGCAATCTTCCAACAATTTAAAGAATTACAAGAATAGAATATAACTCTCTTAACTCTCTCTAGAGGGTGATAACATAATCTAGAGCCTCTACAATTAACCATCCACAATGTCCGGCATGTATAATAAAAAACTTACCAGACAAGCGAAAGAGGAAGTAGCAGTGAATAGTAATCAAGGGATAAAATAATCAATGAAAAAGATCCAGAGATATTACAGCTATTGTAGTCAGCAGGCAAGGTCTTCAAAATAACTATAATTAATATGCTAAGTAATTTAAAAGAAGAGACGGATAAAGTGGATTCAAAGCTGAAGTTTTTAAATAGAGTCTTAGAAAAAGTGACTCAGTGTCACTCAAGATCTGTAAAATATAATATCTGAAATTGAAAACTCAATGGAAAATTAAATAGCAGACGAGGCACAGTAAAGACAGTATTATAAATTTAAAAAAACTGTTCAACAGAAAACTATTCAAGTGGAAGAACAGAGAGAAAAAAGAAGAACCAGATGAGTTCCTCTTTGGACATATGTGAGACATACTCTAAAGGTCTACCAGATCTAATTGGAATTCCAAAGGGAGAGAAGTAATGTGTCCTGTTCAAATTCAAGAAACGTTGACTGAAAATTTGCCAAATCTGATAAAAATTAATAACCCACAAATCTAAGTTATTTAGTAAACTCCATGCAGGACTGAAAAAAATGAAAATCTAGGTACAATATGGTAAAATTACTTTAATTCATCAACAAAAGAGCAAATAATAAATTTAGCCAGAAATAAAGAAAATTAGCTTCAAAGAATAATTATGACAGTAGACTTTTGAATAGAAACTATGAATGTTTTCTTGAAGAGCAGAAAGAAAAAAAAGTTGTCAATCAAGATGCCAATGCATACAAAATACCCTTCAAAAATAAAGGCAAAGACAAAAAAATTAAAAAAAAAAAAAAACTAAAAGAAAGATGAAAGAAAAAACCTGAAAGAAATTTATTACCAGCAGATTGCAGTGCTTATTTTATATGAAAGTATAGACTATAAGAATAGAAAGGGATAAAGTTTTAAATCATTCGGCAAGTTTGCTAAATATAGAAGCATTCAAAAAAGGGCTACATGTGTTCAAAGATTTGTTATATTATGAAAGAATAGGAAGTAGTATTGAAACATATCCAATGATTTTAATTAAAGTCTTTATATAATCTTTAAAGTGTGTTATTTTTATTGTGATAATTTATTAGAGACAAGATAAAGTATATCATGAATTTAACCCTATCCAACATATTGATCATATTGTGCCTATGTATATGCCAGAATCCATCCTACTAATTTCTGGTATTCATTTTAGTGACCTCAGAGACTATTATATAAATGAGCATGTTCTCACAACAGATATTTTGTGACATGTAGTCTGAGATTAACAGAGAAAGAAATGCAATCATTGTTTCACTCTATAAATAGCATTGATTGTGTGCCTAATGAAGGCAAAGCATCAGAAGGAGCATCTTCTGAATGGAGATACAAGAGGCAGAAGACTCTAGAGCAACCTTGAGCAGTTCTTAACTTCCTGGGAAATCAGGTGGATCAAAGAAGAGTAGTCAAGTGTTGTCATAAAATTCTATCTTCCAAATGTCCTATTCATGAATCATTTATTGATAATTGACTTTGTGCTTTATAATGTCCCGTGGTGCTAGGGAAACAAATATTAAATCAACAAAGTCCATGCTCAAGAATTTATAGTCTAATATGAAAAGATTGAAACACAAAGACAAATAAATGCAATGCAGTGTCTTAGGTGGCATAATAGAAATCTAGAAAGTTATAGTGTGACACAAAGAAAAAAATACGTAATTCATACTGGAATGTGTCACAAAAGTGTTCACAGGGGAGATAACATGAGCTGCACATTTTGAAAGATGAGAGGCCATTTGCCAATGGCCATAAAGGAGAAAAACAAGTCAGGTAGCAGAGACATGGGTTAGAAAAATAGTATTACTATTTTGGGGGTGAATCTACCACTCTGGAACATGAAGCGTAGTGAAAAGGGATCCTGGAGAAGTTCACAGAGAAGAGATTATTGAATATATTCCATGTGAGATATGAGATATTCGGTCTTATTTTGATAGCAAAAACTACTATTACACAGTCCAAATATTCTTTGAAGAGAGAAGTAAATGTAGCTGAGCTCTACTGGAACCACATTGTCTAATATGGTAGTCATGAGCCACATATAGCTATTTAAATTTAGATTTTAAAAACATTAAAAATTCACTTCCTTGGTTGCACTAGCCAAATCTGAAATAATTATGAGATGCATGTAGCTGCTAGTAGCTACTTGATAGCACAGCACACTTAGGAGCTTAACAAACCTAGGTTTATCTTTCACATCAATAAAGGCCCAGATAGATGTTTTAGATCAAGGGCAATGGAGGTCTTATTATCATAGTGCTCAGAAATCCAAACTGACAGAATCTCTGCTATCTTCAAATCATGGGTTCCTGAATTACCCTAAGCATCAATGTCCAGACAACAAATGGATTGAGGGAGAATGTGGAGGGTCATTTGTAAAAGATTCTATGGACCAAAAGTATAGGTAACATATATCCCTACTGCTCACATCTCCTTGACTAGGATGCAGTCCCAAGGAGGGAGGACGACTGGTAAACATAGTGAAGCTGGAAGCCAAGGTCGAATTACAATAGGAAACATTTGTTTACTATTTCAACCATCCCTGGATGACTCAAGGTCTTCCTTATTAGCCTCAATTACTGTACTGTCTTGATGCTGCCTGGGACTGCATCACTGAGGCTTGTTTGTCCTGCTATATGCTCCTGGACTCTGAGTTTTAAGTAGTGATTCTCTACTCTGTTACACATTTAATAGCAGTAGCAGTAGTAGCTGTTTTTGTTGTTGTTGCTGCTGCTGCTATTGTTTTAGCTTCACTCCTAAAAGTAAACTTAGATGAAATCAAAAATTTCTACAAGAAAATAAATACACAGTGTTGTTGTGAAAGTAACCTAAATTTTTGCCCTTCCTGGTCAAATGGGTGCTGTATATTTCATTCTTAGAATAAAATGCACTAGATTGACTAGATTTATGTCTTCTCTTTTTCCCTCTATTCACAGACTACTTCATTTATTTTAGGAATTTATGGAAGTTTTGAGAATGCTAGACATCTGACTCCTGGTTAAGCTAGCATTTCTCTTTATATCTCTGACTGTTATAAAAGACTTATTTTTATAGAACATCTATTTTCCTGGACTAGTAACTGGTAACATTCGCTCTATTGAAAGAAATTTCTATGTAATAAATGCCATCTGTAGTCAAGAGTGAAAGAACATTGTTTATGAACCAACCCTTGGACTTTCTACAGTGCTCATATATGAGATACCCAAAAGGCTTTACCAAACTTGTAATTTAAAATCTTGCACAGCGTACAAAACACTTCTCTAGAAGGAGACAATGTGTAACACTGACACCTAATTCATATTTTAAGCATTTTTTATTATTAATTTATTCAGCAGGCATTTATTGATCAATGACTGAACACCAGAAACTGTTTTAATCACTAAGGAAATTGTGGTACATGATTCAGACAAGGTCTCAGCTCACTAGAATGTAAATATCTGGGAAGGATCATAGGCCTCAGTTCAAAGAGTATACTGAAAAACTGCAAAAAATTGCTGCAGAAGTAAACATTAAGATAGAAAAGTTAAATAAACTAATATTTTTGCTTTGTATTTTGATTAGTATGGCATTGATTTTATACAAATCTAAGGCTATGTTTACAAATGGACTTGGAGGAAGAGAAACACTCAATAAGTACATAAATATCATATTGATAACCATGTACACTTAAATATAAATCATTGTCTTTATCAGATAAACAACTACAAGTGAGAAAAACTGATATATCTTCATCTCATAGCTTGAAATGCTCAGCTGCCTGGACATATTTTGCTCAAATTCATCTTAATAAGAGGCCAATTCAAATGTAATACTGTTTAAAATCACAATGCTGCATAGGATGTCCAAGTTCTAGTATTAAGGTGAACATTCGGTGATTACCTTAGTTTGTTCCTGAAGCTAAAACAAAAATACATTAGGTTAGGTCATTTATAAATAATAGAAATTTATTTCTCACAGTGTTGGAGGCTGGGAAATCCAAGATCAAGTTGCCAGCATAGTCAGTGTCTGAGGAGGACTCACTCTGTTTTCCAGATGGCACTTTGGGGCTGCATCTTCACTGACTGAACAGGCAGAAGGGGAAACAGGACAAACTCCCTTTCTCAAGCTCTTCTATGAAGGCACAGATCTCCTCCTGCCAGATCAACTTCCTAATGGGCCGGCCTCTTAATACTGTTGCATTGAGGATTGAGTTTCAACATGAGTTTTGAAGGGATGCAACATTCAAACCACAGTAGTAACATTTGCTCTAAAATGTTGGTGAGGAGCCACAAAGTCTAGGTTGTGTCCAATTGAAGGGTTTCTGCAGTTTCAAGCCACCTCTTTAACCCATTCACATGTACAGTCAAAAATACCTTCTGCTCAGCCAAAGATGCATGTCAGGGTATCAACACTGGTATATCCAGTAACTACAGCAGGTATGTTGGTTTTCTTCATTTTATCATAAAAATTTTTATGCATATCCATCGTTCTATCATTTATCAATCTTATTTTTTATAGAATAATTTTTTATAGAATGTTTAAATATTCACATATTTAAACAATATGCACATTATATTTGTTTCCATTTATAAAATTTACATGCAATGATATGCACAAATTTCATAGTGTAATTAGTGAATTTTGAAAAATTAATTTATGTACATTATCCAAACTCCTATTAAGACATAAAATACTGTTCTTATACAAGAATGTTCCCTCAGACCCCTTGCCAATCCATCCTTGAACTCAACCACCAGGAGCAACACTGTTATGATTTTATTCTACCACAGTCTATAGTTTCTGGTTTGAACATTTCATACAAAGGGCATAATAGAACTTATATACAAATGCAATATATATCAGACAGTACAAGGGTTCTTTCACTTGGCATAATGTTTTTCTTTCATTTATTTTCATATTGAATGATAGTGTCATATAAATATTTCAAAGTTTGTTTATTTATTCTTATTTGGTGGATACTTGGGCCTATTTGTGGTTAATTTGAATAAAACTGCTATGAACACTACTGTACGAGTTTTTTGTTAACATATGTTTATGTCTGTTGGGTAAGCACAAAGGGATGGAAATGCTGAGTCATAGAGTAGCTGTATGTTTAGTTTCATAATAAAATGGACTATAACACAGCAATTTCACTACTATGTATCCACCCAACAGATGTAAAAGCATGTTAGCATTTTCAACACCATGAATAAACCCAGAGAACATTACATTAAGTGAAATGAACAGAAGAACAAGTATTGTATGATTCTACCTATATGAGGTACCTAACATAGTCAAACTCGTAGACACAGAGAATAAAATGGTGCTTGGGGAAGCAGAAAATGGGGAGTTGTGGGTAAATTAGCATTATCCGAGATGAATAAGTTCTGTAGATCGACTATAAAATGTAGTAACTATAGTCATCAATACACTATAAAATATGTTAAAAGGATAGATCTTATATGAAGTGTTCCTATCCCCACTAAAAAGCAAAATCAAAAAAAAAAAAAAAAAACACACACACACAAAATTTTGGTAGAGATTAATATGTCTAATACCTTACTTGTGGTGATGGTATCACAGGTATATGCAAATATCCAAACTCACCAAGATGGCTATGTTAAATATATGCAATTTTCTATACCAATTAGACCCGAATAAAACTATACTCAATCAATCAATTTTTTTTTAATTTTTACTGTTAAACCATAGCTGTATACATTAGTGCTATCAAGGGGTACAATGTGCTGGTTTCATATACAATCTGAAATGTTCTCATCAAACTGTTAAACGTAGCCTTCATGGCATTTCCTTAGTTATTGTAGGCAGACATTTGTATTCTGCCTTTAGTAAGTTTCACCTGTATCCATTCTAAGATGCACCATAGGTGTGGCCCCACCCATTATCCTTCCTTCACCTGAACCTCCACCCTCCTTTCCCATTCCTTGGCCCTTTACTCATAGTCTTGTGCTATAATTGGGTTATAGCCTTCATGTGAAAGCTATAATTTAGCTTCATAGTAGGGCTGAGTACATTGGATACTTTTTCTTCCATTCCTGAGATACTTTGCTAAGAAGAATATGTTCCAGCTCCATCCATGTAAACA
>CAUYPK010141588.1:0-12830 GCA_963574355.1 Loris lydekkerianus | reverse complement strand
AGATGGCCAAAGAGACTCAATTTTATTTTTATTTATTTTTCTTTTTAGCAACTCCATTTTAAAAATGCTTGTCCCATATGTTCCTTTTGGAAAGATATTTGTAGAACACTTAGAGATCTAAAAATAGACCTGCCATTCAATCCTGCAATTCCTCTACTAGGTATATACCCAGAAGACCAAAAATCACATTATAACAAAGATATTTGTACCAGAATGTTTATTGTAGCCCAATTCGTAATTGCTAAATCATGGAAGAAGCCCAAGTGCCCATCGACCCACAAATGGATTAATAAATTGTGGTATATGTACACCATGGAATATTATGCAGCCTTAAAGAAAGATGGAGACTTTACCTCTATCATGTTTACATGGATGGAGCTGGAACATATTCTTCTTAGCAAAGTATCTCAAGAATGGAAGAAAAAGTATCCAATGTACTCAGCCCTACTATGAAACTAATTTATAGCTTTCATATGAAAGCTATAACCCAATTATAGCCTAAGAATATGGGGAAAGGGAAAATTGGAAAGGGAGGGGAGGGGAGGGGGAAGATGGGTGGAGGGAGGGTAATTGGTGGGACCACACCTACGGTGCATCTTACAAGGGTACAGGTGAAACTTACTAAATATAGAATATTGTGTTAACACAATAACTAAGAAAAAGCCAGAAAGGCTATGTTAACCAGTGTGATGAAAATATTTTAAATTGTATATAAAACCAGCCTGTGGCACCCCATGATTGTATTAATGTACACAGCTATGATTTAATAAAAAATTAAAAATTAAAAAATGCTTGTACCTAGTATGACCTGGGCAGCATAGCATAGCATAAACATGTGTTGCAACTCTTCTTTTTCTGTTTTAAGTTCCTGTGTTCCTGCATTGTTGAGGTATATTAAGATTAATGACGTGGCCACCAGAGCAGTTTCAACATATGTTACAAATTTCTTGGCATCAACTGCTAGCCAGACGTGACTATGAGGGAACAGGTTGTGGTTAGGTAATGGTCTGGGGCTAAAGGGTCCTAGTGGTTGGTACATTAAGGAATGATGGAATGGGTCAAGTACATGATTGGTGAACAAGCCGGACTTGCCAAAGGGTTCAAAAGAACATATGTAAGTGTAAGATCAGCTTTAGAAGGTGGGGCATTGTTTCAAACCTCCCCCCCACCCCCACCCCCCGTCAGAGCTTTGCTTTGTCTATCAATAAAAATCTTTCTTTGCCACTTTTCCTGGTCTAGGACTCAGTTCTTTGCATCACTGAGACCGAGAACTCATGAGAGGACTTGTCTGTACCCTGCATTTCAATGGTGTTATACCTACCCATTGCCACCTGGATGAAAAACTTGGACCCCACTTCAGGTATAAATCAGATGGTGATTTATTACACCTGCGCAGGTGGGCTGCTACCCCAAAGGGCAAACAGTCCCGAAGAGAAAAGCAGGCTGCCTTTTATACCCTTTTTTTGTTGCTATGTGGCAAGCAACCCAACAAACACAGAAGCAGAACATGGCCAGTTCAGGGGGTTACACCATGGCGGTCGGCACGGGGACAAACTTAGCTTGGGAAACTAAGCTTGAGTAAGCTTTCACCATTGTTTTACCTGTGGCTAGGAGTTTTGGGAACTCAGGGAACTTCCTTATTCTATTCTGAAACCTGTTCCCGGATTTTGTGGGGGGGGGGGATGGTTTGAGACATGCAGGGACTCAGGCTGAGACAGTTAGGAGCCTTTAGGGGTCTTTTTGCTGGGTATTACAATAGTATCACTATACTTATATGTCCGATAATAACTTACAATGTATCAAATAATTATCATTTATTATGTATGACACACATAAGTACTGTCTCCAGCTATAGTTGAATTATCATAAATTTAACAAGCCTATGGGCCCTTTTCTCCACTTTAATAATGAAATCATTGGGTTCAGGCCCCAGTGTTTGACCAATTTGATCCTGTCCCATGTTACTATATAAGTTCTTAAGTGGAGGTCCTTTTCTCTCTTTTAAGATAAAAATGAACCAGTGAAGGTCAGAGTGATCTTTTGGAAGAACTTAGGAGTTTATCACTATAGAGCATTTACATGGAGATTAAGCCAATCTCCTTGCAGCTGTGCCTCTCAACTGTCTGGCTCTAAGCTACTGCTGCACCCTTCAACGGAGCTCCAGTTGCACCAGACAACCTGTTTCTGACATCACTACATTTCCCAAGGTTGGAGCTATTGGCTCATAAGCAAAATCACATCTTTAATTCATAATGCAGTCCCCATTATGCTGAGACAGTACTAGACCAATCCCTTTCCTGAACCCTTTCTCCTCCTAGGGTCACATCCAAACTTTCCACAATCTTCCCTATCTCAGCTCAGAATGGCACTAAGAGCCCCATGACCACAACTCACCAAGGATAAGAAATGATACACATTTGGAGATATAAAACTAAGTGGGGGTGCAGAGCCCTTGTATGCTTCCATTCCTGAGGTTCTGTCACCACTGCCCCATGCCCACCCAGTTGCACACCATCTCTGAGCTGAGCTGCCTCGAAACACAAATGAACAGTCAAATCCATCTGCAATACGTCCTCACTCAGAACGTGAAATACTCTCTCCACAAAGCGTCACCCAAGATACTCCTCAGTCCCAACGATCCAAGAGAGATCAGTTGCCTGGCCTGACCCATCGAAGACCCCAAATCTCCCCAGGTCCCTCCCAGAGCAAGGCTCCTGTGACACGCTGTTCTGCTCATTTCCTGCCCCTGAGCTCGTTGCTGTGGGATGTTGCCCTTTAAAGAAACTGTCTGCAACCATAAACTTCCCCTGGGAGACTGCAGAGAAGCACAGGACCGCTGAGTACAAATTGTGCAGAGTCAGAGGGGGAGGGGAGGTGACCTGGGATGCCAGCCGCCCTGACCTTTGTTTCCCTCCTCTAATTCACTGCTGCCCTTTCCAGCTGTGTTCCTGTTAGGCTGAGTGTGTGCGAGTTAACCCATCCACAACCGATGCATAACATCCCCCAAAACGCCTTAGAATTTCTTTGTTATTGTTTCCTCCTGATTCATGTTTTATTTATTTTATTTTATTTTTTTGAAGTTTCACTATTTATTTTTTATGAGATCATAACTGTGTACATGATTGCATTTGTGGGGTACACCGTGCTGATTTTACATACAATTTGGAATGCTTCCATCAAACTGGTTAGCATAGCCCTCACCTCATTTATTTAATTGTTGTTAAGAAAATTTTTAAAAGAAAGAAGACGCAGGAGCAAGATGGAGCTTAGTCACCTTCCTTACTTCCTCGTGAAAAAAAAAAAAGAAAAATTGAGTGGTAAGCAGCTGCCGAGAACTTCTTCCATGAATTACAAATAAAGTCTGTGTCCATGTGGATGTCCCATCTGTGACCCTGTGAAGGGCAGTCTTCCTGTGTCACCTGTCCAGGGGAGACCAGGAGCAAGCTAATGCTCTCTCTGGGAGCAGAAGAGCTCTGCAGGGAGGGCGAGCCAGCTTTTTCAAACCCTTTATCTCTGTGGCCTGGCTGCTCAATCACTACATCAAGTCTCCGCTTTCAGGAAAAAGCAAAAGGGAGGAAATGAATCTTACTCCTGGAAATCTAAAAGCGTGTATAAATTCATCTTAGAAATTAGCTTCAGGCAGAACCCACAGGAGTTTCTAGCAGATTGGTGGGGAGGCAGACAATGGGACACTTAGGGGGGAAATAAATCCAGCTCAGGACTCTTGTTTCCCAGTGGCAACAGCTCCCCGAATTTGAGATTTAAAACTTTTGGAGTAGAAGATGCTTTTTTTCAGCAACAAAATTGCCACTGAGCGTGGCCACTTTGCTCAGACCATGACTGGCACCACCCAATTAACTCAGTGGGTTGACCTGGAGGCTGGTGCTGATTTCATGAACCAAAGATGAGTTTCCTGTACATTTTAATAAATTAAATACGCTGCATGAATTATTCATTTTCTACTTCCCCCCCCAAAAGAGTATGGATCTGATTATATTTTAAACATCATTACTTCCCCAATCCAATAATCAATATTTCTCTACAAAGCTCTCCATGATAACCTGAGTGAGAGGAAGCCTCTGCTCTGAATTACTCTCACATTTATGGCTGTTCCTGCTTTGTGGCCTGTAGCCTGGATCGCCCTACAGCTATTTGTGAGCAAGAAGACCTTTCTGGTGGTGCCTGAGAAACCACCCAGGAGACGAGACTAAGCACTCCAGTCCCTGAGCCTCCATTCATCTTGATCAGACTGGGTCTGTTCCCCTCCTCTCTGACCATCTGAGGGATCAAGGGGGCATAACTCAGAGGAACTGAATGCAATCTTGTCAAGGGCTGAGCTGCTGTATTCAAATCTAATCTAAAAGCATCAGTGGTAGAAATGCCATTTATCTTAACCAATGCCAAAGGTCAATGTACACACAGGGTCTGGGTTAGCCCCGTAGAAATGAGAAAGGACATTTTGTTTTTCTTTCTGGCTCTTCACTATGGAAAAAAAATTCATCTTCGGAAGCCAAGAGGGGCTAATTAAAAAGCAAACATCAGTGTGCTTCCAAGGCATCCATTGTCTGTCCCCAGCTGCATGCCTTTGCTCCTCCCCAGTGTCCTTGGCCAGCGGCTGGCTGGAGAGAGGGACAGGAGGAATGACGCTGACTCAGAACTGCGGTGTCCTAACCGGCTCCCTCCTCTCAGGGCTCCCCACTGCCCCATTCGCTGGGACAGATGATGACAGGTTACCCAGTACCAACAAAAACCTGGATGCCTAGCCCACCTTCTCTCTTTTGCAATTCCAAAGCAGTTACAGATATGCACACAGGCTTCTAGAAGGCAGAGAGAGAATAGCATGCTGCTCGGATGGTTGATTGTTGAGCCCAGAGCAGCCAAGAGGAGGAAGGTGGTTCCAGCATCTCCAGGGAAGGAAAAGAACCGAACGCAGGTGGCGGCTCTGTAGAAATATTGGAACAAAAGGGTGAATGGCTGGTCTGAAGCATGCACCCCCAGGAGGGATTTTTTCCCCCTACCTCTCTGCAGGGGACATACATCAGAGGCAGCAGGAACAAGGACCAAGGTGGGACAGGTGTAGCAGCTGGTCAGAGGCAAGGTGAGGAAGCAGCCCCGGAGCTGTGAAAGGTCAGCAGTCCTGCCTGCACTCGGGCAGCAGCATCTGTGAACTTGAGCTGGGGCTATTTAAGTTCCTGTCTCATGGTCCCACATGAAAGTAATCCCTTAGGCAGGTTTTCTTTTTGTAATTGTTAGGATAATGCTTACCACCATAGAATTCAGGCGAGCAGCATCTCAATCCTTTTTTTTTTTTTTTTTTTTTTTTGCAGTTTGTGGCTGGGGCCGGGTTTGAACCCGCCACCTCCAGCATATGGGGCCAGAGCCCTACTCCTTTGAACCACAGGCACTGCCCCTCCCGATCCTTTTTTATAGAAGAAGAGAAAAAAACAATGCTGAAGGAACAGGAAGCCGGTGTTCTAGATCTATCTCTGCCACGAATTTCTCACATAATCTACAGGAATCGCGTCCTCTCTTCTCACATCTTAATCTAGAGAAAAATATTACTGGTTGCCAAGACCTATATCTGTACCTTCTCCTACTTCTTGCCCACAGAACTCAAATTTTGTTTGGCTACTCAGCCTCCCCTGAGGTCAAGGAAGATGACTTACTTCCCAATGAGAGATGAATGTGGATTCTGGCTCTCTCGTTCCCCTCATCATCACTAGGGAAGTGTGACATATTAAGCAATCTGGAAAATGTCTAAAAGATCTTGGCAGATCCGGTCTTGATAGACATGAGATCCTGGAGACCAAGGAGAACCCCGTGGCTAGGTATCAAGAGTGGGTGTTGGTCTCTTTGCCACAATGCCAGCTGTTGCGGGGCACAGGGACAGATTGGGAAAAGATGGTCAGGAAAGCCCCTGGCAGGAGGGGAGGGACAACAGCGTCCCAATGCAGTTTTTTGAAAATCAATGGTTAGAGAAACAAGGCAAATGGCCAGTGCTTCCTGGGACCTCCTTCCCCTCTGGAGAGCCCCTCCACAGGAGGGAAAGGGGTGACCCTGCATCCCCACTTGAGTCCACCGCTGTCCCGTAGGGAGAATTAAACACTACACTTACCTTTCCCTAAAACACCGAGGAGAGACAGATGCAAAGATCTTTTCCTTCAGGCCCTATGTGGACATTTTCAGAGTTTAAAATCATGATTTGTGCAATAATTGATTAGGGTTCTTAACTCTGGATGGGCTATTTCTCAGTATCCCATCTAGCTGGAATGTTCAGATGAACCCAAGGCTGCCCTGCCTGGTTGGGGTTTCCATGAATGGCTGGCAGTCTCTGATGCCTCTAGCTTAGATTATATGAAGAAAAAGTTCTTTGGTGTCATTTTACGTGGGCCTGGATTTTTTTCCCTGTTGTCCCCACAATGTGAGACAAACAGGCTGTGAATCCAGAAGGAGTGGACACAGAATCTTCTCAGCCTCTCTCTGGTAAGGGTCTTAGTCCAGACGCCCAAATAAGGTTTTGTACTTCACGAGTAATTTCACCCAACTTATTAGCCATAAGGGAATCTGGATACAAAATTTAGTGGTGCCCTTTTTTTCTACTTTTTTTTTTTTTTTTTTTTTTTTTGAGACAGAGTCTTACTTTGTCGCCCTGGGTAGAATGCTGTGGTGTCATAGCTTAGCTCACAGCAACCTCAAACTCTTTGGCTTAAGTGATTCCCTTGCCTCAGCCTCCCAAGTAGCTGGGACTATAGGTGCCTGCCACAATGACCAGCTATTTTTAGAGATGGGTGTCTCACTCCGGCTCAGGCTGGTCTTGAACTCGTGAGCTCAGGCAATCCACCTGCCTCCACCACCCAAAGTACTGGGATTTCGGGCCTGAGCCACCAGGCAAGGCCTTCTCTGTCTATCCTTCTTGTGAAACAGATATAGTAGCAGAAGCTGAACCTATAATATTGTGACCAAAGGTACATCCTATCATGGATATAGCCACACTGTGTTCCAAGCATCCCTCGTTCTCCCCCGACCCCAGGCACACAGCCGAATAGCGTTCCCTCACGTAACATGGGGGTCAGTTCCAGTAGAAGCTTTAGGAGCCTGTGCATGATAGCCATGCTCTTTTCTCCAGGTCACATGTAGCATTATTCAAGAAAGCAGCTCTTCTATCAGCCTGGACCCCTGAGAGGATGCAGTGAACAGAGCCCAGCTGACCCTACACTGGACATGTAACATTAACGAGAAATACGTCTTTGTCATTTTATGGCATTGAACTTAGTGTGTGCATGTTTGCCTTTGATTTTCACAGCATAACCTAGTTTATCCTGACAGGTGCAGATACTGCACTGTGGCCTCTCTGTCTACACAAACAGCAGCAAAGTCTTCATAAGAGCTGTGATCCCTGGCTTTGGGGCTCTGTCTGAAATTGGAACACCCTAAGCATTTGCCCCCTAAAAAAAGAAGCTGTTGGGCAGGTTGTTGAGTGTTGTAGGCTTAGACGAGCAATGGCCACACAGACAAGGCTGAAAAATTTACCCCTACTTATAGATTGCTTACAGGAAAATTCCTCCAGGTTTTCATTTTTAAGCTAATATATGGAAAGGAATATTTATTAGGGAGGGAGGAAGAAGCAGAAAGAGGGGAAGAAAAAAAAGAGAGGAAGCTTTGGCAGAGGTAGTTTCTCAGAGGTTATATATTATGCTTTGGGATGAGACAAAGCTTTGCTGATGTCATGGAAAGCATGAAATTTACATTAGAAGGCTAATCATGTCATACTGACTTCTCTGCAGCAGTAAAATACAAGCATTTTGGGAAGACATAATGAAAGAACATAACAAAATAATACAAAATTTCAAAGGAGATGTCCTCTACGCTACCATTAAATTAAGAAGATGAGGCCAACCTATAAGAAAAAAAGAGCACTCACTTTAAAAAAAGAGTCACGAGCACTATTGAGATGAAAACACGTAAGTGGGACTATTATCTAAAAGAGACTTTTACATTGAAAGTAAATAATGACAAGATAAAATTTGGTTCTTGTCAGTGGGAACGGGAGGCCCAAAAGGAAAATGAAAATAAAGGAACGGAGAGTTTCTGTTTTGTGTGAGTCTGATTTGTGACAGTCCAATTTATAGCTGATGCAGGAAAAATAAAATGAATTACTATAACAAATAATAAAAAATAAATTACTATAAGAAATAAAATAAAAGTGCCAAGTAAATCATGTAGCATCCAGGTGTGCAAACGAAAACAAATTCTGGAACCCTACTGCTATAAGAAAGCAGAAAAGGTCCCATTGCTAATCGTAGGGAGCTCTGAGGCAGGAAAGATAGAACAGGAAGTAGAGATTCCAACTCCACGTGAAATAGAGCTTTTGGCTTGTCTCATTGCCACGGTCACAGGAATTGCAGGCCGATTAAGCTAAAACACTCTCAGTGTTTATAAAATGCATTTTCTTGGGAATCAAAATAAAATAAAAGAATCAACTAAAAAGTTGATAGAAGGAAACCCCTCCCAATGCAGACCCCCTCCCTTCATTCTACCGTAGATGGTAGAATTGTGTTGAAAATAGTTGAGCAAGTTGGGGAAGCTTGAATCTCCCACGAACATTAATTCAAAGCCAGATGGCTCTATGGAGACCCCGGACAGAGAAATATCTTCCCTTAGCCAGATGCTTATTTAACATCCTTAACAGTGTGATTAAGTTCTACAAGAATTATTCTACACTCAAATCTGTTAGAGGTGCTGATAGATTAAAAAAAAAAAAAGGAGAAAAATGGCCTCAGGAAAGAGGGCTAGCCAGAGGCAGCTTTACCAGCATTCCACCAGGAAATACTGCACAGTGGGGAACAGCAAAAAAACGTCAGCATCGGACAGGCCTAAATCCACTCCGGGTTCTCACATCTATTCACCACGTGACTTCCTGCCATAGTGTCTCTTAATCTTGGTTTTCCCATCTATAAAATGGAAAGAAGGATAGAATCTACGTCATAAGTATGATACTAAAGACTAATCAACAGAATGCATGTAAAACGTTTAGCTCCTGGCATTTAGAACAAAATCAACACATACCTGCTATTGTTAGAGTTTAGTTTTCCCTCTGGGCGTGAGGGATGCCCCAATCTCTTTCCAATATTAGCTCAACAACCCAGTACATTTGAAGCACATAGCCAACATACTGTGTTGACATTCAGCCCAGAACGCCAAGTCCTCGTACTGCTTAGAATCTCTATGGGCGGTCAGGACTCAGTCAAACAATCAGCAACCATTAGGAATCCTAACAGGTGATATCACTGGGACCCAGAGAATAAAACAGCTCCCCTTGCACAAAGTGGAAGGTGCAAAAACCTGAGTTCTCCAAACCTAGATTGCAGTGAAAGGTCTCTGGAAACTGGTCTAATACTAATAAACATTGATTCTTTGTTTGGGACCCCATCTTCTCTTCGGCTTTACATCCTAAAAGAGAAGAAATTAAATAAATACATTGTACTTTTTGATTGTTCCAGATGATGGACAAAGGGTCTATGTGGCCACAGATGTCTAAGATACAACAAAGAGCCACTCAGAGGTACAGCAAGAAAACTGGAACCACTCTGCTACTTCCTTAGAAATGAACGTCATTTTATGAGCTTACATCTGGTAACAGAAAAGGCGTGTTTGGCATCATTTATGCTTTGGGGAAGATGAAGTCTTTATTCAAAGGACAGTAGGTCTTTGCAGGAGCCCAAAGCCATGAGGAATTTTAATGCCAAATTTTAGTACTCAGCACTGAGTCCACAATAGTTTAATTTCTTGATGAAAAATGTCTTCTCACATTTACGACTGTGATTAGCAATAACACTGAGGTAAGATCTAGGGAGGAAAATGATGGATTTGGTTTAAATGCTTTGAAGTTGTTGAAGCTTTGCTCCTTTGCGAAATAGATAGAAATTTATTTGTACATTTTAAAACAATTTTATTTATATAATAAATGTGTTTAATTCTGTGCTAAACATAGCACGATAGAAATTAAACACAGCTGGAGACTCATTTGGAAGGTACTTAATGCCATCTTCTCTAAAAATTCAATTACTCCGTACTTAATAACCCTTAATATCACAAACTGACTCTTTTTCCCTTCTTCTTTCTTCTAAAACTATTTTTGAACACCTACTATGAGCCTGAAATTGTTCTTGGGGGTACAGATATAGTGACAACATCATTGTCATCAATGAATTCATAGACTTGGAAAAAAATTTAAACAATTATAGTACCTTTTTGTAAGTGCTTCATCAGGAGAGGTAGAGAATTCTATGGTAATAACCAGAACCCAGAAACCAGCCTTGGAAAACAGGATCAGGAAACATTTATCAGAAGGTGGTAAATAACTTAGCTAAAATCAGCAGGATAAAGAAAATTTAGCCCGTCAAATGAGAGGCATGGAAAGAAAGGGGAAACAATTTAGAAAGTGAGAGATATCATGAATTATAGAGAATAGTTTAATAAAACTGATGGGTAGAAGTGAGTAAGAAATAATACCAAGAGTTACATGTATGTATGTATGTATACAATCGTATGTACACCACAGTAAGGAGTTTGGACTTTTTCTTGAGAGCACTCAGAAACAATGAAAGGTTTGAAAATAGTGGTTGGTGATAAGATGATTATATTTGCATTTGAAGAAAAAAATCACTGTGATATCTGTGCTAAAAGCAAACTAGAACCAGAGAAAAAATGAGGTGCTGTTGAAAGTATCCTGGTGAGAGATAAAAGAAACAGGTGGTTTAACATGTTAGAAGATAGAATCAACTAAATTTGTTAATTCATGAAACCGAAGGAGACAAGAGTTAAAAGGTTTATGAGATAACAACAAAGGCTGTGACTTGGGGGATGAATGAATGATAGGATTAGTTTCTTGGGAAAAGTTTATGATTTAGGACATGTTGAGTTTGGGAGGAACATCCAGGCAGAAATGTTGGGTATGTATATGAGTCTAGAGGCTCAAGAGGGGATTAGACCAAGAGATAAAAATTTGAGAACCATAGTTAGAGCAGAGTGGGAAGGGGCATATGAAATGGAGTAGGCAAAGTGTGTGTAGAACATGTATGACAGGAGAAGAAAACATAGGCTAGGTCAAACTCCGGAAAACAGAGGGACAGAAGTTGCTCAGAGAGAGATAAAGAATGGTATCTGTTTAAAAATATTTTTTATTAAGTCCTATATACATAGATCATGAATACATGTATGCCTTTGTGTGATTCAAGGTATTGATTATTTGTACAAATTGGAGTGCTTACATCCTACTAATTAACATAGCTTTCACCTCATTTACTTAGTCACAGTGTTAAGACATTTGTGCTCAATACTTGATAGATTTGACTTGTACCCTTGCAATATGCTTCATAGGTGAGGTTCCACCGTTAACCCTCCCTCTATCAAACCACCCCCTTCCTTTCCATCCCCCTCCCCTTTCCTCCTTCATCCTGGGCTATAGTTGTGATTCATCCCTCATATGAAAGTGTGAGTGATTATAAATAAAAAAAAATTAAAGCGTGATTCTAGGGAGATGAGAAAAGTGTTGAGTCACAAAAGTCAAGGACGAAGATTGTTGAAAAAGAGGATGTTAAGCATCAGTCAACTAAAGACAGAACTGAAAACGGTATGTAGGTTTTACAGCAGGGAGGTCGCCATGACTCCCACCCAGTGCTGTGATGGAAGGAATGAAACGTCTCACGTGGGATTTCAGATACCTGTAGTACCTTGTTCTAGAGGAGGAGAGGAGGCATTGTCAGGCATTCAAAACCAGGTATCAAGTAAAGGACCATCTCTACTACCTTGCAACAAAGATTGACCCTATTCCTACTGGCCTGGACACTTCACAAATAGCAATGTTTCTACTAACTGACATTTTCTAAGAAAATATGTCTATTTTTGTCCAGCGACCTTATCATCTTCATCATTCCTAGGGTCTCTTCATCTAATCCCCTTTCTGAACCATTCATCATGTGCTCTATAAAAGACTCAAATCCCCAACATAACATTTCTCAGGAAAAATCATCCCTGTGTTTCTTGGGCATATCCATTCAGGAAGCTTAACTTAAGTGCTTTTCATTGTCTTCTGTGATATTGATTGCTTTTTAGGCAGACGGGAGATTTGGTGTATCTGCCCTTCATCAAGCTAAGGCCCCTCAAAGACTAAAATGTTTTTTCCATGTTTGCAGAAATACTGCTGAAGGTTTGCGTTAGCCGGGGGACCTCCCTGGGAAATATAATGAATGAATGCAGAAAACAAAAAAAAAATCCTGGTGTATCCACATGTCAACACAGTGGCAATGCATTTGCCTGCATTTTAAATATCTCCTGAGTAATTAAATCTTCATGTCACTCTCTGCAGCAGTGTATATGAGATGAAAAATGAATACAGCAAAACAAAATGGGAGGCTGAGCTCATTTCCATTATCCAACGTGGAGAAATCCAAAGGAAGCTGACGTGGAAGTGGTCCTCTAGTTTGACATCCCTGGGACTCATTGGGCTCCATAAAGGCAAAACCTCATTTCCTGAAAGCCAGCCGTAAAACCGTAGTAAGTCCTGGAAACAACACCAGTCCATTTTTCTTGGCTCAGACATGCCTCTTGGCCATACTGGGAAAGATTAGTCACTCAAGACCAGCGGTTCTCAACCCTTGGGTCACGACCCCTTTTTAACAATGAAAATACATCCTGCATATCAGATATTTACATTACAATTCATAACAGTAGCAAAATTACAGTTATGAAGTAGCAATGAAAATAATTTTATGGTTGGGGGTCACCACAACATGAGGAACTGTATTAAAAGGTCCCAGCATTGGGAAGGT
>CAUYPK010141587.1:0-15901 GCA_963574355.1 Loris lydekkerianus | reverse complement strand
AGGGTGATTGGTGGGATTACACCTGCTGTGCATCTTACAAGGGTACATGTGAAACTTAGTAAATGTAGAATATAATTGTCTTAACTAAGAAAATGCCAGGAAGGCTATGTTAACCAGTGTGATGAAAATGTGTCAAACGGTATATAAAACCAGTGTGTGGTACCCCATTATCACATTAATGTACACAGCTATTATTTAATAAAAAAAAAAAAAAAAAAAAAAAAAAAAAAGACCTCGGGCCTCAGTACAGATCATCAGCCAGGTAAGAAAAGCCCATTTTTCTCACTTCTCTCTGTTGCTTCTCATGGCTCCCTCCTTGAAGCCATCATTTGTAAAGGCTGAGAAAGGACTGAGGAGGAAAAGTTGAGCACACCTTCCTTTTTGGCTTTATGAACTGCCTACATGTTTAAATAAAGTCAGAATTTATTGGTTATCACACTAGATTGAATATTTTAATTACCAGACACATTCTGTATTGTGTGATATTCTCATTTTCATTCATGGGGCAAGAAAATGGAGAAACCACCTGTATTTGGTTTCTGCTTACACTCATTAATCTCCCTTGCTCAGTGTAACAATTATTACAATTCTCAATATTTATGCAAAAATCATCGGTAGAAATTCAAATCTTGAAGCCAGAACTTACAGATATTGGAGTTGCTTTAATAAAATCGTTATGAAGTGAAGTAGAAAGTACTCAATTTGAATAATTCGTGTCTGGCTTATTCTTTGGTTTATTGAAATATGTGAGATAATGTCTATTATCGGGGGTATTAACTACTAAGACAATTCTCAGATTAGAGAATATTTTTTAGATTTCATTTAGTAACGTGCCTACGGCATATTGAGCTTGAGAGATGAATTGTTCATTTAAAGTTCGCTTAAAGGTGTCAGTCAGATAGTAATTTAATGCTTTTCCCCACTGACTGCCAACTGAGACTTGACATCCTGTACCAGGCTGAATGACATAAGTTTCTAGAGGTTGCAATTTAGTTTCTGCACATCTCATCAGCATGAATAACAACTTTGGAAGAACACTGCTATCCCCAGAGGTTATATGCAATAGACTGTCTAAATTGAGTGCTTTAAAAAAATGGCTTATCACAAATATTTCTGATTTATTCTACCTGATTGTTTAGTTATCGCTATTATTAAACCATAGCTATTGACTGCAATTTTTCATTTCCTAATGCTTAATAACAAACATTAATCAAGACATGATTTTTTTTTTTTTTTTTTTTTTATTGTTGGGATTCATTGAGGGTACAATAAGCCAGGTTACACTGATTGCATTTGTTAGGTAAAGTCCCTCTTGCAATTTTTCTTTGTATGGTTAACAATCAACTTGAAAGCTATAGATGATTAAAAAAGCGGAGAAGAAAGAGATAAAAGTAACAGTTTACCTGAAGAAAAAACTTGCATATAACAAGAAAAACCAATACTCCAGACAATATTCTAAGTGTGAATGACCTTTCTACAAACCTATGATTTACTGAGCTCTTGCTATATATTAGCCCTATGGCTGTTCTTGCTGTTTTCATTTTACAAGTGAGATAAGTGTGGCTGGGGTAGGAGTATTAAGTAAATTAGTCCAAGTCATATGGGGAAGGAGTGTCAGAGGAACATTCAATTCCAGGATTGTCTAATGACAAACTTCACTTACTAAGATGCAGCAACACACCAGCTCTCTTGAAATATTTTCTAGTTACATTCTCTATCTCTATCTATATGAAAGGCTGGGCAGAAATTAAAAGACAACAATAATTTAACACATCTGAAAGTTTCTGAAGTCTATTACTTGAATTACAATAAAGGTGTCAACTACATTTAATTTAATTATTCTAATTTTCTTCTTTCTGACTGTCTAGGAAGATGATGTCCAGGACTTATGGTTCACTGTGACATTGGGACACTGAGAAATTAAACCAAAATCTCAAGAAAACATCTAGATTACTTTAAATTTAAAGCAAGATGAGTAAAACAAGACTTCTGACTCCTGGTTCATTTAAAACATACCTTGTGGACCACTTTCCTTTATCTGTGTGTGTACACCGGGGATGTGTTCATTTATTAACAATCACTACCAATTACAATTCTCCTTGGTGAGAAAAGCAAAAAGGTTTTGATGCCTTACATTGATTCGGAGATAAAACAACATGGAGAAAGTAAAATCAAGTTACTCATCTTACTTTAAATTTCAAAGTAATCTAGATGTTTTCTTGAGATTTCGGTTTAATTTCTCAGAGCACATCATCTTCTTCCCTTCCAAATTTCATTGTGTCTTCATGTCCAAAGCCTTCTGCCAAATTTTCATTAAGTTTTAGGGTTGAAGGGCTACCGTGTCCTCCTGGCCTTGTCTACCTCCTGCACTCCGGCTTCTCCACGTGGAGCTTTGCTTCTACAAAACCCCAACTTGGAAGTCATTTATACACATAAATCTCATATACCAAGCACTCATCAGGTTAGTAGAGTTTACTGGAGTTGTTTCTGTTGCTTTTGGTTTTCCTTGACGGGGGAAATATACATCCCTGATGGTTAATTGCACAGCTCACAGCTTTCTGCAATTCTAACACTCACTTTTTTTTTTTTTTTTTTTTTACTGTGTTCTGTTTCTTCCTCCTCCCCCTCCTCCTCCCCCTCTCCCTCCCTCTCCTCCTTCATTTCTCAGATGTTATCAAGAACTCTAAGAGATTTTCTTGATTATTGTCAGGGTTATTTATTTCTCCTACAGGATATCAAAAGTAGGGGATTGGCTCACACAGTTATTAGGAGAAATTCTGGTGATACTTTTTTAAAGTAACATTTCTCCATTTTGACTTATAAACCCTTGTTTTCCTGCATTATACCAATACAAGATTTTCATAATCTTATAGGCCAAGTTAATCACTTAAGCCTTTGTTAAGTCAGGAACAGAAGATCAAGCACAAATTCTATTTAGTAATAAAACTTCAAAGTCAATTAAATATAGCCATAAATATTGTCAAAAAGTGATACTTAGGGCATGTAGGCAGTCCCTCTTTTGGATACTAACATTTGCCAGAGAGTGTGCCTTTCCCTCAACTTTAAAATTAAAATTCTGGATTTTATGCTGACTAGATTAATTACATTATGTTCCTAGTTGAGTTAATAACTATGATCAAGTGAATAAGATTATACTGATTCATTTAGGTCAATAAATGCCTACCACTGAATTTGAACAAGAAGCCAATTCCGTCCGAACCATATGATTGGGTACAAGAGAGCTTTGTTCCACAGTGAAAGGTCTTCAAGCTAGTAGGTTAGTGTTGAGTATTGCATTTTGTAAACCGGATTCATTCTTTGTTTTTTCTAGAGTAAGATAAACATTATTGCTGTTCCCCAACTCTTGGCATTTCTCTGCCTTATGCCTACAAATTAGGTTTGTGCTTCCTGGGCCCCAAATGAAGGCAGTTGAGACCTCCCTGCATAACTAGTTTTGGATGATACTTTTTGCATGTATGACAATGACATTTTAATGGAAGTGACATGTATTACTACTGAGCCAGCCATGTAAATGTCAATGTAGGACTGTGATGAGTTGCATGATTTTCCCCTTCTGTCGACAGCTTTCTGGATAGATCCCGGTCATAGTAGTTAAGATCTCAGAGTAAGGGCAAAGAGAAAATACTGAGCAGAGCTCCCAACAGACCCGTGATGGAGAATAAATAAGAAAAAAAAAAATTGTTCTTTTAAGCCACTAAGAATTGTGGGTGGACATATCACAACATGACCTTGCCTGCCATAGTCTACACTTAATACAGATGTTCCTCAACTTACAATGGGGTCACATACCAATAAACACATCATAAGTTAAAAATATCATAAATCTAAAATGCATCTAGTACACCTAACCTACCAACCATCACATCTTAGCCTAAGCTGCCTTAAATGTGCTCAAAACACTTACATTGTATCTGCAGCTGGGCACAATCATTTAACATAAAGCCTACTTTATAATCAAGTGTTGAAGATATCATGTAATGTATTGAATTAAACTGTACTGAAAAGTGAAATGCAGAATGGTTGTATGGGCATTTGAACTATACTTTCTACTGCACTTGTGTCACTTTTGCACCTTTGTTAAAGTTGGAACACTGTATGTTGAGCAGTAGTAAGTCAGGGACCATTCGTAATTGAGTTTTGGCCTGGCACATCACACCTACAGAGCCAGGGGCTGCGTTTCTCACTTCACTTCTGTGGTCTGCAACTGTATTTTTGCCCATAGACTGGGAAAGAAATTTATGTATGCTACACCCATATGACTTATTTGAAAGGAAATATATTTCCCCGGGTGTTTTCTTTTTCCTCAATGATAGCTAGAAATGGTAACACTTACAGTAACCCTAAAAGGTTTATGCTGAGGATGACAATCCACATCTTTGGTCCATGGATGTCTTAATTAATCAAAGGCAGCCTACTAGTTCAGTGCTTTATATGATAAATTAAAGAAATGATATATATTCTTTAGGTCTCTGGATTTTTAGATCTTCACTGAAATAGCATTTCACCCTAACAGATACATCAGCCTGAATACATACTCTGCCAGCGAGAACTGATAGATACATTTATGCTGTATTCCTATCCCAGGGATTGCAAAATAAGCAGAAAATATGGTGTTTACTTTTCTTATTTAGTTCATTCATTCATTCATGTATATGTTCTATAGATATTACTACATTGCTGTAATGTGGATGGATGATATTCAGCGTGAAGCAGGATATTAAGATCAACAATGCATGATACTTCCCAGGAAAGTGCTTATCATTTAAAAGGAGAGGGAAAGCATATGTAAATTAAGCATTTAGAGAAAACCATGAAGCAGATTGTAGTTAACACATCATGATATGGTGAAAGGATCCTGTGCTTGGAAGGGAATCAAACACAAACTGAAATCTTATTTTAGACTCTACTATCTGCCTGGGCAGGTGTCTCTGATATGCTCAATGATAACTATTTTGTTGGGTTGATGTAGTTATTATTAATCCTGTAAGTTGTCTAGAGAAGTTCATGGCAAATAGTAGGCATTCAATGGATGGAACCATTACTGGTGATATTTCAAAGACACTTACATAAGCAATGAAATTCCAAAGAAAGGATACATTTGCAAGAAATTAAGGGAAAAAATTTTATAGGTAATGTGAGGATAGCTGAAATTTGAAATTGATTAAGGATTGTCCCAGAAGAGGAAGCAGATGATTATAGGTAGAGTTAAACAGATATGTAACAGCACAGGATAAAATGTACATAGGAGAAATAGACTGGTAAGGAGATTAGACAGTGTGCAGTTGAAAAACTACATTACAGAAGAGAAAATGATGGGAATGTGTCTTCACTCTTCTCTCACTCATTACATGTAGCAGAGCCAGAGACTGGTTTAGATTTGAGAGGACTTGAAAGATATAATGTGAGTTTGCCTTTTTTGGGGGAAAAAAGTACAGGATGATAAATAAAGATTTAGGCACAGGTAAATAGTCAGCAAGAGAGCTGTTATCCACTATATCCCAATTTAGGGCAGGGGAATCCTCCCAAGAGAGAAAGCAAGTGACTTTAATGAATTTTATTGTAAACTTACTAATGAATGATTATTTGGCAAAGTGGGGACATTTGCAAACAAGAGAGTAACTACCTTTGGGGTGCTTTTCCCATGGATAAACCTAGTTCTTAGAATCACTTAAGATAAAAAATTGTGGCAGCTATACCTTTATGGGGCATGACTCCAGGGAAAATGTTACCCTAACCATGTTCCCATCTGAATGTTTAGGAAAAGTCAAAAATTTCCTCTGAAGGTTCACGTCTAGGGCAATTGAAATGAATTAGCAATGGACAGGTTAATACAGAGAAGTCATACAATTTTATTAACATACCCAGGGGAGGAAGGGAAGCACACAATTTATTAAGCATGGAGGAATCAGAGGGGAATAATTAACCAATAATCCAGTATAATGCAGATGCAGGTATATCCTTCTTCACAGGCATAAAGGAAAATGAGGACTGTAGGCAATTATTTTGAGGGGTCATAAATGATTATTAGGGACAATGAATGGACACAGAAGACAGAAATTAACTTGATAATGAGTTTTCAGGGAGGGGATGGAAGGAAATTGTATTTTCTTTGGCAGGTCTACTCTTAAGGTAGATAAGGTAATATCAACGTAGAGCTTCTTCCATCATCAATTGGCCTACATGAGCCTTAATTTAGAATGATCAGCATATCAGGGTACCAGTCTTGAAGTGCAATTCCTTGGGCTCTTGCATTTGATATTGCGTAAGTTCTCTGATTCCTGTGAGTCTGAGTTGACAACATAATCCGTCTTGTTTGTTCAAATTGATGCATTGACTAGGGTTGTATTTCAGATCCACAAATGAAAATAGCTCATATTTTTATTATTATTTTGTCAAGAAAAAGAGAGTATGGGGGAAGTATGATGAGGACTTTATGCCAAGTTGCCCCCTACCAGTCTTCATAAGGAATAGTGAAAACATGAGATCTATTACTGGAATGTCTTATCCCCATTGAGTATGTAGGAAATCAGTCTAGATCTGGGGGAAACAGCTAAGTGGATAAACAGGGAGTGGCAGGGAAAAAGTCAAAGTAAATAAAAGTTCTATTCCCTGGCCATCGTCAGAATCCCTGATGAAAGCTAGAATTCTAAGAGAAAAGGAGGTTCCAGTTGCAAAAAATAAAATCACTACAATCAGATTTTGCAGTTCTGAACAGCTTCTCATGCCTCTTTGTCAAGCAGGTAAGACATTACTCTCACTAGCAAAGCAATTCAATTGTGATTATTGATTACTTAAAAAAAAAATTATGTAGCTAGAGACCAGGTGCAGGAAACTATGGAATCTCAAAGAGTTCTTTCTGTTCAAGCATTAGGACTCACAGGCAAAATGTCAGAAAAGACTGGGGAAGAACTATTGACAAGCTATTGTAAAAATAGCAATCAGGGTGCCATTCCAATAGTGCTGTATTTTGCTGAATGGAAGTGATTATTTGCACTGATGACTAACGTCAAAGTAGCTGCAAGCTTTTATAAACAAAGGCATCTGTGTAGTCTGACAACTAACAAGTTGCAATGAGTGAAGATGCTAGTGCGGGCTTCCCCAGACCCTCTTTTACCTCCTAAATGTCTCTGTGATACATTTGCTGTACGTTTTCAGGAGACATTTATTCCCTCAATTCAATACGAAGGCATTATCTCGGAAGAAAATGTCGATTGAGAGGTCAAGATAATCTCTGGCAAGGAATGTTAGATTTCATGCAGTGATTAGGTTAAGTGGACTGGTGTGTGTAAACAAAACTTTCTTAGGCATGTTGGATATGGGTGCCAGAGTGAAGTAGTCAAGAAAGGAATTTTGCTCTGCATGACGTGGAGATAAACTTGCAAAGGTACTGCTCCAGGGAGCCAAGGAAAGGGCAAAGTTATGATTTGGAAAATGTGGCTGGGTTGGAATGATCCTCTCCCCTTTTAATGGGTGCAAGCTTGGGATGGGTACTTTGTTACAAATGGCGAATGTTCTGAAGAAGGAGGATATCTGATATAAATCTACCTTTCACGCAGTTTTGATTGGCTATGATAAATGGGAATCTGTAGAACCAAGACTTTTTTTAGTAATAAATATGAAGCAATAAATAATTATAGGAGTGAAACAAGAGTTGTTGTTCTCATTGAGAAATGTTTGAGGCAGGAGTTTTGATGGCTCTATGCTCTATTTTTTTTTTTATTAAGATTAAATCATAACTGTGTACATTAATGTGATCATGGGGCACCATACACTGGTTTCATAAACAGTTTGACACATTTTCATCACACTGGTTAACACAGCCTTCCTGACATTTTCTTAGATATTGTGTTAAGACAATTATATTCTACATTTACTAATGCTCTATTTATCTTTTAATCATCCAGCGTGGCCACTACTCAGGGAAGGCAGTGTTTAGAGGTTAATAGGAGACAACTGAGAAATAGACAAGATAATTCCTTTGATTGCTTCAAAGGAATTGATTGAACTGGCTACTAGTCAGGAAGCATTTCACGCTGGGGGATATTGGTATGATGTTACCTTCTTGGCTGACACGTTCTTTTCAATATGAGATACAGAGTCCAACAAGGTACACTTTGCAATCTCGTAGAATGGACATGTTTTGAAATGGAGAAATTGGAATTCTCGGACATATAGGCACAATCTAATGAGGGGAGACTTGAACTTGATAACTGTTAGAACAAGTTCGGGCACTGTACTAAGAGCATGATTATTACTGATGCCTCAAAAAAGCAGCTCTGGAGGACAAACAGATGCTGATGGATGTTACCTGTTAAAATTGAAGACCTGGTTCACCTTGTGAAACTCCCAGGAATTATGTTGGCTAGACAACCGAGGACAACCCCATTACAGAGAAATAAGTTCTCGCAGACTCTGCCAAAAAAATACAGTTGGAGGCTAGCAGGGCTACTCAGGTGTTAGTAAGAATTATCTTCCTTTTTAGGAATCCTAATGGTCCTTCTTCACAAGGGAACTGTACAAAAATTGAATGTGTAGAGGGCCGTGAGCAGAAATAAACATGGAGAGGTTTATAGAAGCTTGTGGTACAGGCAGTTCCACTTGGCCCTTGGGATGTGTACTGAACAGATGAGCACCAAAGCCTTTGGGAGAGCTCAGATAAGGCCAAAGCATCTTGGGTTTTGAATTTGTAAGTTGTCTGAAGCAGCTGTTCCTTATAAACCATTAGAAAGTCATCATAGCTTGTTACTAGGCAGTGGTGAAAGCAATTTACCCAAGAGAAGTCTCCAGTGAGAAATATCAACCATGTGTTGGGTGATGTCCAAGCAATTTGAACAGGAGATAGAAAAGCCAGAAAAACTCAGTCATAAAGTAGAAGGGGTGTATTCACAAGCATCTCAGGAGTCACTCTCCCTCTTTATTCACTGAGACCCCCCCCATGGCTCATTTTCCTCTTTGAAATAAATTTTAGTGGCTGCTGTTCTTCCTCCCCTCTCAGAGTGGCTAGAACACTTCCAGAGTGTTGTAGGTATCTTGGGTATTCCTGATCTCTTTCATTTCCATATGAATTTTAGTTGTCAATTACACAAAAAAGGCAGCTAAGATTTTGATAGGCATTACATTGTATCTACAGGTGAATTAGAAGAGTATTGCCCTCTTAACAATATTAAGTCTTCTGATTCATGAACATGTTTTCCATTTACTTAGATCTTTTAAAATTTCTTGTGGCAGTGTTTTGTTGTTTTCATTGTATATATACCTCAAATCTTTTAACTTATCCCTGAAAGAGTCTATGTTTTCTGGATAGTAATAGTTATTATTTCTTTAGGTAGTGTTATTATGTGACACTGAAACTTACCTATTTTATCTTTTTATATGACCAGTCATAATGAGGTTTATAGTACTCCTCAGCAATGTGAATGTAAAAAAATAAAGGTGCAGAGTGTTGTAGGACCAGGTGAGATTACTATTCACATTCCAGAGGAGCTGGCCTGGAAACAGTGAGCTTGCCAGCTGGCTTCAGGTAAACAATTTTAGTATAGTTTTTAGAATGTTGGGGATTCATGGACATGACACGAGTGACCTGGACTAACCCAGAAGAAACAATTGTGGGGTTAATCTAATTAAATCTGAATAAACAAGGATGAAAGAATAAATACAGATTGGGTTCTGACAAAACATAACACAAAACAGAATTTAAAAGTTATGTTAAGGGGGAAGGTTCAAAGTGTGTTCACCACATATATCAAGGGGCTAACTTTATAGAATCCTACTATATGTAATCAATGGATTTCCCAGAAAGTATCACATCAGCTATTTAAATAAAATGAAGATGGGTCCTGATCAAAATCATCATTCTGTGATGAGACTGTTCTCTTAGCATAGAGATGAACTGTGTTCACTTGGGCCCAGATGTAAGAAGTCAGAGTCCCTGGGGAACTTCATGAAATGTCTTGGGTTTCACCTGCTCCATCTCTGACTCATAACTATTTATATCTTTGAAATTATGAGTAAAGTAAGATATCTGAATTGGAGGAGTCTGAACTGACAGCATGATTATAAGTTATCTATTATGAGAGAATAGGTTTACTTGGATTTAAAAAAAAAAGTGTCTTCATCTGTTGAAGCAGCCATAAGAAAATATAAACTGGGCATTTTATAAAGAACAAAAATTTATTTCTTACAATTCTGGAGGCTGGGAATTCCAAGATGAAGGCTCTGACAGATTTGTTGTCTGGTGTGGACCCACTTTCTCATAGATGGCACCTTCTACCTATGTCCTCATGTGGTAAAAGGTTCAAGGCAACTGTCCAGAAACTTTTTTGTAAGGGTGCTAAAGGTGCTTGCTAATCTCATTCATGAGAGCTCCACCCTCCATGATCTTATCCTTCCAAATGGTTGCATCTTCTAACACTATCATCTTGGAAATTAGAATTTCAATATATGAATTTGGAGGGAACACAGACATTCCACCCATAGCAAAAAATAATCACAACACATTTCAAATCTGAAAAGTTAATGAAAATTGAGAAAAATGAGATAATAATTTTATGACTTAGTACAGACATAC
This sequence comes from Loris lydekkerianus, assembly GCA_963574355.1. Taxonomy (NCBI): domain Eukaryota; kingdom Metazoa; phylum Chordata; class Mammalia; order Primates; family Lorisidae; genus Loris; species Loris lydekkerianus. The sequence continues at coordinate 5,313 of CAUYPK010141587.1, read as the reverse complement.
TTCTAAAATACATTTTTCTCTACTTGTTTTAACTGCATTCTCCTTAAATGCCTCTTCATTTAATAATGATTTTGAAGAATTATTTTGTCGAGAAAGAGTAGAGCGTTTTGCCATTTCTCTAGCATAAAAGTTTGATTTTTCATTACTGATCATTTATAAATTAATGCTCTGCTTACGGTTTTGTATTTGTGAGGACTGTAAAATTCTTAACCAAACATCCTTTGGTATCTTTCTAACCTTGTTTTTTCACCATCGCATTCATATTTTGGTTGCAGGCACCTTGGGGTATCTGTATATATCACCTGGCCCAGAAGTCTTGTCATGGTACCACGTGAGTCAGTACAATGGGTGGTAAAAATATTCTGGAAGCCATTCTGTACTAGGGAGTGGTAATTACTTAACTATGCATACTATTGACTGTGTACTGCACAAATATACCCTACTAAGCACAAAAGGAACTTCCTGGCAGCTCACTTTTCCTTTAGCTGGATCCTCAAAATCCCTGTGTCCATTTCAACACCACCTGACGTCATGACTGTTAGTATGAAAAAGAGGAAGGATGGTGATCCTAATGATTGCAAAAAAAGAGAAAATCTTGAGTCTACCAATTTTACATATGTCATGCGAACAGAATTCTAGGCCCCTGTCCAGGGTCTTAAAAGGGATCTACTTGAATTTTAAGCTTCATCACCTTCGTTACAAATCTGCTTTGGAGTGGGGTCACGTTTTTAAAGGATTTGAACACTCATCAGAGGAAGCTGTGTTTGATGTGGTCTGAATGTAATATAGAGGGTGCCAAAAATGTATACCCATTGTAAGAGATGTTATCTATGCTACTTTTCAAAGTTGAATTGATGGTAACTTTACTGCTCAAGAGTGCCTAGATATTCCACACACATCCATTTTACCTGAAATTCATACACTTTTTGATTGATTTTGATTGATTTGATTCATACACGAAAGATTAATTTGACTTCCAAAAAGTCAAATTGGCACCCTCCTGTATATGTAAGAAACGTTCTAATGATCCAATAGTTGAGAAACTTAAGAGGCATGTATGAGCTAAAAATATGTGATATGGATAAGTGGTCTACATATGCTAAAATTGTCAAGTCAGTGCTTATCAGATTATCTTGTTGTAATATCAAATCCTTCAGAGAAGCGTTTTCCATCTTTTCTAAGGTTTTTCTAATAATGGGATATTGGGAGATGGAAGAGTTATATCAAAGAAATAGGATCAGTTTCACTGGATGTAAATATATTACCTATGCATTAAATGATTCTCTGGCTACATCAAATGGTTATCACTTTCTGAAAGCATCCCCAAAGGGATTCTAGCTCAATCGTTTATCAAGGGCATCAGGCATTTCAAAGTTTCAAAATCCAATGCCCTCAACTCTGATTTATTTTTTATCCTGTCTAAACAAGTCATCCAACATGAACCGGCTTCTTCATTTGAAAGTCAGGGTGTGTTTAAGACCTTATCAAAATTCTTATTTATCAGAAGAATGCTTCCACGGTTGCCAAAACTGAAAGAATAATGGTGCAATGGAGAAACTAGCCCTGGAGACTAATTTGCCTAATGATTTAAGACAGAGAAATTTGTGCTGCCAAAGAAATGGAAACGTTGAAAAGTCAGGGGAATGTTGACCCCTTGAAATGGAGACTTGGCCAGACACAGCAATTCTTACAACATCTGTTTGTCCACCCAGTTTGGTGTCACTGTATGAGGCCAGTGCTATCTGGTTCTGAGTTATAGACCCGTGTGTTTTACTTCCCGTTCATGTAGATTGTAGGCATTTCAAATTCACACCCCCAGATGCTTCTGTGTTTCGGTGAGTGCCTAGTTTTGTAAATAGCATCCTCTTCTTACTGGGACTCTATTTTTGGTCACATATTTAACATAGTAGTTTCCTCATGAGCTTCTGTCTCCTGTTTTAAATCCTCATTCTAAGATACAAGCAGAATAATCTTGAAAAGGCATAACAGAAGCAGATCTATGTCAGTCATCAACTTAAATTACCGTATATACTCAAGTATATACGGTACTTAATGATTTCCCCATCCATCAGTATAATGTCCTATTTTCATAGTGGTCTTCAAGGATTCCTGTGTTCTTGTCCAAAAAAACCCAGTTTCTTTTTGGCTTTCTTGACTATCCCCTTTGCATCATTTCCACTGTGCCAAAATACTTGTCATTCGCTCTTTTGCCTCCATGTATTTCCTACCTCTTTCTGTCTACCTGGAATGTTTCTCCCTTCCTTTTCTGCAATAACTAACATTTTCTCATTCTTTAACATGCCTCTTCCTTATGCTTTAAATTATCCAGTGCACTGAGTAGATTTTACAAGTTTATCAAGTAAGGTCAAGTTATATGTTTGTCTATGAAAACTGGAACTACCTTATTCATTTTGTATTCCTACTACCCAGATCACTTTTGAAATGTATTAATTATTCAAAAAATAAAAGTAAGCTCAATGTATAAATCAGTATAAGCTAAGACCTAATATATACACAGCATACACATTACCTTACAAGACAAAAGGTAATGATACCAAATATTAAACACCTTTGCATTAGATTTTTTTCTGACTGTAGAGAATCACTGTGCTAGATTCATCTCAGAACATTAGGGGCTATCAAGCCAAATTAACTATGAATGTGTTATATGAGGGCAAAACAAAGCAAGTAGAATCCTTAAATGAGACAGGCAGAAGGTCTCCTTTAGGTTGGAGCCAGTTAAAATAGAATTAGTGACATGGATTTGAGAGACATCTGGAACTGGTGCCCATTTGGTCATGGACGAGGGTAAACAGTGTACTAAAAATGGTCAATTACCTGTGGAAGAAAACAATTCCAGGACTCAGTAACATAATGATGCATGCTTTTTTGAGATTGCAATCTGGTTATTTTGTTGTAATCAGTCTAAAATAATTTTTTTTTTAATGTTGACCCTTCCCTTGATGGTAACTGCACTCTCAAAAGATGTTTATTCTTAATAATTGATTAAGCAAAATCAACTGTGCAGTTACTATTGTTTCAAAGTAAATATCTTGTGATTAAATTTATAAAGAGGGTGCTTAAAAATGTCTACACATTAAAAAAAATAAAAAAAACATATTAAATTATAAGACTTGACATATATCAATAACATTTGTTATCTTGTATATCATATCTTGTATCTCTTGAAATTGCAGAAGTCGATGTGACTTGACTATTATAATTTTAATAAAGTTTTTTCCTTTTTTAAAATGTGCCTTCTTTTTCTGGCACTTTCTGTATTATCATAAACAATTATAAAAATAACTATAGTATGTAAAGGTGTGAGATGTATAATTGATCAGTTTATATATATATGTATGTATATATAGGGGGGTGTGTGTGTGTGTGTGCATGCTCACAGGAATTCATGGGTCACTTGTAATGCCTAAAGGGGTCTGTGTACAACAGATGAAATACTTCTCACAAGTAATCATTTTGGAAACCCTTGATAAATCTATTAGTCTAATTGTGTAACATATACCTGTATTGATTTTTTTAGAAACATCATAGTTTATCATGCAAGTATATATTTTAATGTTTTGAAACAAATGAAAAACCAGGTCACATGGGTAGCTACTAATCTGCCTCCTGCAAACCTTTGAGATTCATTGTATGAAAGATTATATCAATAGACCTGAAAGAAAGAATTTTAAATAGGCTGTTTATTTAGACAAAACATTAAAATGTGTGTCATTGACTTGTTAAAAGTATAAAATAACAGTTGTATTTCATCCACCGGTAGTTGCTGTGTGCATCCTGTGTGCATCCATTTCCTTTTGTACACTTAGTGAATTACATGAGGCCAGAAGTACATCTGGATTTCTGATTATAAGAGGAATGTTTCTGCCACCACATTAGGCTGCATTCAAAGGCTAATTGAGAGTGACACCTTCTTAATTAATCACATATTGATAAGTTGGTTATCTAAATGTACTGGTAGACTGATTATCCTAATTTAACCACACAGATCCCAATAGAGCTGAAACTATTAGCCAGTAATCCTGATTTTTCTGTATTTGAAAGCAGATACCTTTATACTAACGAGGGAAAGCATCAAGACTTAGTCCTAAATTGACAGTGTTTGCAAAAACTTTGCCTCAGGTGTTTTCATAAACCTGAGTTTGCAAAATTTTTAATTGGAAGGCGATATCCTGAGAGAATCCCTCAAAGCAGTGCTATTAAAGTAACTATAATCTATAGTAGCTCCTTATTAATCATGTCAACTCCAGATACCCATACCTGCTAACATTGTCTTCAGTAAGCCATCCTGGTCTCTCAGCTCATCCCTCTCTGTTTGAGTCTTTGTATCCTAACCAAAACAGGAAGTTTCTACTTGAACATCAACTTTAATATTTTTAATTTAAATTTTTTCTAATTTAAAGGTTTTACATGCACCAAGTAAAACCAACAAACAAAAAAATTAAAATCTATAAAATCTTAGTGCTGCTGTTGTGTGTTGTATCTACTTAAGGACTTACCTCCTGTGATTGCACTTTTCTTCACTTTTGTTGGGGTTCAGAACATGACACTCCCAAATATAGCACCTTGACGTACTGAGTATGGAGTTTCAGCTGATGGAAATTGAGAGAACCACAGAAGCAAGAAGGTTACTGTCTGAACTTCTTTTTCTCTTTTTTTGACCATTTTTTCCCACTGAAACATGATCATGAAATAATTCTCTGACCTACCTCACCAGAAAGTTGGTTTTGAGAACTTCATTCCAGAGGGGTCATGCCCTACACTTGGAGGCCAAGGAGAATCCAAACCAACAGGCCTTGCTACGTTCCTCACAGTTTATTGTTACTGGATTATAGCCTTTAGTCTTCCGATTACACTTTTGCATAACTGTCTGTTAAAAATACAGTTTTCTCTGTGTCTTTCTGTCTTCATTTCTGAAGGCTTCTATGTCATGTAAAACTTCAGTTACATTGTCCAGCCTTTCTCTTGTTAATTTGTCTTTTATTATAGGGGTTTCAGCCATGCATATTGCAAGGGGTAAAAAAAGAAAAGGTACTAAGTTGACCCTTGAATAATGCAGGAGTTAGAGGTACAGACTGCCATGCAGTTGAAAATTAACTTAAAACTTTGGAATTATAGGTTCGAAAGGCAGGTCTATTTTTAGGTCTCTACGTATTCTCCAAACATCCTTCCAGAAGGGACGTATTAGTGGGCATTCCCACCAGCAGTGTAGAAGTGTGCCCTTTCCTCCACATCCACGCCAACATCTCTGGTTTTGGGATTTTGTTATGTGGGCTACTCTTACTGGGGTTA
>CAUYPK010141584.1:0-12179 GCA_963574355.1 Loris lydekkerianus | reverse complement strand
CAGGGACGCCGAGGCCTGGTTCAACGAAAGGGTAAAACCACGCTGGGGCGCGCTCACCTGGCACTGGGTGCAGATGCCTCAAACGTGGCCTTAACGCTGGCTGCTAACATTTCAGAGCGCTTCGCTACAGCAGCAGATTTCTGACGACCAGGGCGCCACCACCTCAGCACGCAACGAACTTACTGAGATGAAACGCACTCTTCAAACCCTGGAGATTGAACTTCAGTCCCTCTTAGCAACGGTAAGCCAAAGCATGAAGCAGGCTTGCTTTAGAAATTGGAATAGCCAGGCGTCCCGGAGGGCCCCTGTAGTCCCAGCCACTTGGGAGGCTGAGGCAGGAGGATCGCTTGAGCCCAAGAGTTGGAGGTGCTGTGAGCTGTGATGATCCCACTGCACTCTGCCATTCCCGAGGGGAAACACAGCGAGACTCCATCTCAGAAAAGGAAAAAGAGAAGACAAAGTCGATCTCATAGAAATAGAGGAGAGAACAATGGTTACTGGAAGCTGGAAGGGTAAAGGAGAAGGGAGCATAGAAAGAAGTTGGTTAAAGGGTACAAAATCACAGCTAGATGAGAAGCACAAGTTCCAGTGTGTTCCAGGGCGCTGCAGGGTGATTATCATTAACAATAATTGTTAGATATTTTCAAATAGAAGAAAGTATTTTGGATGTTGTTCCCAGCACCAAAAAAAAGAAAAAATGTTTCAGGTGATGGATGTGTTAATTATCCTGATTCTATCACTACACATTATATGTATTGAAATATCACTATGCACCCTAAAAATATGTACAATTATGTGTCAGTGCTTTTTAAAAAGAACACTGCTTATGGAGAGGAAAAATCACATTTGCACCCGTCGTATCTTCACCTAGCATTCCTTTTGGTCTCTTAATTAAAGCACTAACAGGTCCTTTTCAAAAGGCAAAAACAAGAAACAAAGTAGAGGCGTGAAGATCGACTCTAAAGCTAAACGTGCCTGATGATAATAATAACCTCTTTCATTAAGGGCTTGCCCAGCACGTCCACCCACATGTGAGTCCACAATCAGCCTGGAGCATGGGCAGGGCAGACTCTATAACTCATGTCATTATTTCCAAAAGAGGAATCTGAGAGTTGAAGTAGTTAAGTCCCAGAGTCCCACAGCTGGATCTGAAGGAACCAGAATTCCTCTCCAAATTTTCTAACTCCCAAGTCTATACTTATCCCACTATGGATAGTAAACCTCCTGAGTTTATTCGCAAATGAGATTATGACTGTACATACAATCAGGACTTTATATAAAAGTACTTGCAGATGAAACGGTACTCTGCTCTCATCTTCATTCCATGTAAAATTATAGCACATGTTCCCTCTGTGGATCTATATAAATTTGGATTCACAAGCCAATGAATTGAACCGCTGCATTTAAAACCTAAAAAGATAATTCTTTTCTCTGGTGTATTCTACTGATGGAAAGTTTATGCGGTTTCCTATAGGGCTATTTGTTTTTTTTTTTTAATAGAAGAGTTACAATCTTCATGAGACAAGACAGTCACACAATTAGAAATGAAGTAGCAAAATGTGTACGGGATTTTGTAAGCAGGGAAAGTGGCAGATTGTACCACATTGTACAAGCACAGGCTGTATTGGAATGGCAGAGGGATCTTTGGACTGTGCCCCATGAAGAAACAATTTCATCTGTTCTAATACTCCTGGGCATACGGGTAACATTTGTCACTAACTGTGTCATTCACACATAGAAAAATAGTATGACATCTAATAAAGGCAACAATTACTATTGAACACATGAAATCTATTAAATAAATGTGATTATTTGCATTATGTAAGGATAACCCTTAGTTATCTCCTAAGTGATCTGGCTTTTTTCTAAAACCGTACTGTGGCATTTTCCACTACCCACAGAAACAGTCCCTGGAGTGCTCCTTGACAGAGACGGAGAGCAACTACTGTGCGCAGCTGGCGCAGATCCAGGCTCAGATCGGGGCCCTGGAGGAGCAGCTGCACCAGGTCAGGACCGAGACCGAGGGCCAGAAACTCGAGTATGAGCAGCTCCTGGACATCAAGGTCCTCCTGGAAAAAGAAATCGAGACCTACTGCCGCCTGATTGATGGAGAGGATGGGTAAGTTCTTCTAGTGAGAAAACGATGTATTGCAGGGTTATGAAAGATGACTTGAAGTCAAGTACAAAGTATCTATGATCCAGAGAATGTGTAGATAAAAAGTCATTGTTGTTATTTTGGGATTCAAAGAACTTTCACCTTAATCATTGTTTTTCAGTTTCCTGAAAACACAGAGTGAAATAATTAATACAAATACTTCCATGTTTTTACAGCTCTTATTTTAAATCAAAAGGCCACAGAGGTCCAGGAAACCAGATAAAAGGTAAACAAACATTCGATGTTTATGTGTGTTCCAAATGATGAGTTATTTCCTGTTCATGAATTTGATAAATGGTGACAGTTCATATGTGTCATTTTAGATTCATCTAAAGCAGCCATCGTTAAAACAGTTGTTGAAGAAATAGATTCTCGTGGCAAAGTTCTGTCATCCAGAGTTCATAGCATGGAAGAAAAAGCCACCAAGGTCAACCCCAAGAGTGAACAGAGGGTGCCTTCCTGAACTCTACCCTCCCCCCAGAAAGAATGGCTGCTAAATTAACACACCAAATTGGAACTAATTAAGGGCACTCTTAACTTTTCTGCTTTTCTTCTGAGGAATGAAGACAAGCTGTGTTTAGAATAGTAACATTTCTTTGGCTTTCTCTATGGTGGTGTTTCAATAAAAGTTCTTCCTACTGCAAGTCATCTTCCCTGGTTCGGATCAGTCTTTTTATTTTAAATATAACCTCCCGTGGGAGCTGACCGAATTTCGTCTTTAATTTCTTTGGTTTAAGTCAACCGTCTTCACAAATTAGGAGGAAGTTTAACATGTCAACAAGTTGGAGTCTTTTTCATACCTCTGTAAAATTTCGCCTTTCTTCCACCCTTCAAAAAGTCCTTTCTGAGCACACACTGAGGGCCAGGTGTTGAGGATGAAACAGTGAATAAGACCCAGTCCCTGAAGTCAACACGCTCATAGATGTAGAAATAAGAAACTGAAGAAATAGAAATGTCCTAAGAAATAAAGGAATGGCTACACATGGGGAGATTTGACACTAGAAGGCAAAGAGAAAGGTGTGGGGCTGTCATGCGCGGAGTGTTCCAGGGGCCCTGGGTGAGTTAACCACTCTGCCCTGAGGCTGGGGAGTCACAGCACTCTGCTCCGGTTTTGCCATCCAAGACAACAGAGCAACATGTCTCTCAAGTAAAACATAACCTTTGGTGAAATATTTAGCCCTTACTTTCAATGAATCTTGCTCTAATCTTTAATTAAAGGCTAAATGGGGGGGGGGAGAGGGTTACACAGCAGAAAACCCTCCCTAGGATTATTTGAGGGTGACAAATGTACCCCACCCCATATCAATCTCTTAACAGAAACAGCCTGCATCTCCCTGGAACCAGTACAATACTGCTGAACTCTGCATACAGTGGAATCCTGGTCATTCTCAAGCTGTCTTGCCTCCTTTCTTTCCCAAATGCATTTAATAATACTCAGGTGAACTTCAGGCAAATACTAACTTTCCTGCTTAACTTTTCAATTAACCAGTCCTCCCATCATATACCCTTATATCAAATTAAGATGCAAAAACATCCTACCACATGGTTTCTTAATCAAAAGTACTCAGTTTACAGACTCTTCAGAAGACAGTTCGGCAGTTTCTTACAAAACTAAGCACACTCTTACCATACGATCCAGCAATCGCTGGATCCTTTACCCAAAGGAGTTGAAAATTTCTGTCCACACAAAAACTTGCAGGCAGATGTTTATAGAAGATTCATAATTGCCAAAACTTGAAAGCAACCAAGATGTCCTTCCGTAGGTGAATAGATAAATAAGCTGGTACATCCAGACAATGAACTTTATTCAGAGATTTGAAAAAGAAAAAAAAAAAAAAAGAGCTATCGAGCCATGAAAGACATGGAGGAATCTTAAATGTGCACTTCTGCGAGAAAGAAGCCAATCTGAAAAGGCTACATACTGTATGATGCCAACTGTATGATATTCTGGAAAAGACAAAATTATGGAGACAGTAAAAGGATCAGTGGTTGCCGGAGATTGTTGGAGGAGGAATGAACAGACAGAGCACAGGAAAACTTTCACTGCCCTGAAAATCCTGTGGTTTGGAGGGGAATCCAATCTAACGTGCGTAATGCAATGATACATTTCTATACTATTGAGAATAGACTATGAATGTCTTTGCCATAACAAATAAGTAAGCAAGGAGATGGTTATGTTAATCAGTTAGATGTAAGCATTCCACATTGTATAGCAAATCAATACATTGTATCCCATAAGTGCATTAATGTACACAGTTATAATTCAATAAAGAATTTTAAAAACTGGGAAAACAAAGAAAATACTTTGTATGATACCATAAGGATAAACATGTGTCATTCATACGTTTATCCAAACCTAAGATAGGGAACTGGTAGGTCTTAATAAAGAGTCAAAAGCCCTGGAAGAAGGTCACTGATAAAATAAGACACAGCAGAGAAACCAGCCAAAAACAGCTAGAGCCCAGATGGTACCAAAAACCACCTCAGGTTACCCTCACTGCTCATTATACACTGGTTATAATTCATTAACAGGCTAAAAGAAACTCCCACCAGCGCTATGACAGTTTATAAATGCCATGGCAACTCCCAGGAATTGTCCTGTGTGGTTTAAATGGGAGAGGCACCCCCCAGATTCTGTACCCCTCTCCCAAGAAACTCACGGACGATCCTCCCTTGGTTTAACAGTAGCCAAGAGATAGCCAGAAGTAGGAAGCTAGCAACACACAAACACTGCTGTCTGTGGGGCAGCCACTCTTCCTTTAATTCCTTCTTTTTCTGTCTAACTCTGTAAAGTTGCTTTGGCCTTACTCTGTCAACTTGCTCTTGAATTCTTCTTGTGTGAAGCCAAGAACCCCCTTGGCCTTCAGGTCAGACCCTAGTTTTGGGATCCACTTTCATTTATGAAACTCGCTGAATATACAACATCAAGAATAAACCCTAATGTAAAAAAAAAAAAAAAAAAGGCTTTCAATTTAAAAAGACCATTTTTTAAATACTTACCTCAGATTTATTCAGTATTTGAGAAGTCTGACCACCAACCCATCATAACTCAGGGAATAAACTCTTTCTACTAGAACCAGGTTGAATAAACTCTTTTTACTTAAACCAGGCTATATTCAGGACTTTTTTAAACATAAATTCCAGGAACAAGTTCATAATAATTGGTAACCAGCCCTTCAGACAAGTTAGACTCTATTCTGAGCATCATGTAATCTTCAGGGCAACCCTATGAAGTAGGTACTATTATATATTATCTTCATTTTATAGATAAGGAAACCAAAGCAGAGAGCAGCTGAGTGATCTGCCCCTGAGCTAAAAACTAGAGATGCTAGAACACTAACCCGGGCAGTTGGGCTCAGAGACTGTGTGCTTAACCACAATGTAATACCACACCAGTGAGAACCTTACAACTCCACCTTCCTCTACCAAGAGAAGGGATAAAGAAACCAAATGCTTGCTAACTCCAGTCTGTCAAAGATTAGCAGAGCCTTCTCTCAGAGGTTTCTGCTCCCCAAACAAACCTGGGAAGTCATTTTGTGGGAGGAATTATACACCAGAATCTGATTCTCAGAAAGAAGAAAAAAAATTAATACAGTGACAAACATCATTCATGTTAAAAAAAAATGGTTATCTAAATTTAAGCTAACAGAAATGTAGAACATGAATTTTGTTTATCTATTTATTTATTCATTTGAGACAGAGTCTTACTTTGTCACCCTCAATAAGGTGCCGTGGCATCACAGCTCACAGCAATCTCAAACTCTTAGGTTCAAGTGATCCTCTTGCTTCAGCCTCCCAAGTAGCTGGGACTACAGGCACCTGCCACAATGCCTGACTATTTAAAGACAGAGTGCCTTGCTTTTGCTCAGGCTGGTCTTGAACTCCTGAGCTCAAGCGATCCACCTGTCTCAGACTCTCAGAGTGCTCAGATTACAGGTGTGAGCCACCACACCGGCTAGAACATGAATTTTAAACAAAACGGCATACTTGAAACTAAACAGTATGCTTATCGCAAGGAAAATGAGCCTATGATCATTAGAATAAGATAATGAAATCAAGGGATTAATTCGGTGAGGTTTGCCTGCCCTGTTCGCTTCTGGTTGCTCGCTTTTAATTGTTTTCTCCCCCTTTATCCATGAAGCTGGAAGCCACACTGCTGGACACTGAAACTTAACCTTTACTGGTGACTTTATAGGTAACATTCATAATTTACCATGGTAACGGTCAAGAACTTGGCCCAGATCCCATCTAGTTCAAATCCATTGAGACCACTGACCCTTCAACTGGGCCTATGCAATTGCCCAAGAGTTGGACTTTTGACATCCATCCTTTTGAGGGCAAAATACTCCACCCTCAGATTATGCTAATGCTGCCATGTTCTGTACATATGTCCTGTGAAATGCCATGAACCCCAGCTATGCTTGGGCCGAATAAACCTGCTACTTCAATTTTCCCCACTGCCAATTACTGTTTCCCATGCCTTAGACCACCCCACTTCCCTAACCCATAAATACCCTAAGCCTTTTCTTTGTGGGAGGGATTGAAGAGCTGTTCTCTGCCTCCTCCCTCCCTGACCTTGTAAATAAATCTTTTCTCTTTTGCAAAAAATCGTGTCACAGTGATTATTTGATTTACTGTGCAAGGGCAGCACAGGCCTGGATCTGGCCAATGACAATATTACAATGAAAAAAATGGTATACTGTAATAAGGCGACATCAACACTGCATGAAGTTTAATTCAATTCAATTATTTTGAATACCTGTAATACACACCTCAAATAATGCTCTAATACTTGCTAGAATCTCAAGAAATGACCTATGATACACTGCTGAATACTCATTTCTTACCATGAATAAAATATTCACTCTCAGGGAAGAAATGTATAGGTAGAAGTGGCCCAGAGATTTTGTTAAGTCTGTCCTCCACTTCCTGAAAGGACTAAGCATACCTAAACTTTTAAAGCAAGTATTAGAGGCCGGGAGCAGTGGCTTACATCTATAATCTCAGCACTCTGGGAGGTGAAGCCCAGTGGATTGCCTAAGCTCAGGAGTTCAAGACCAGCCTGAGCAAAGTGAGATCCTGTCTCTACTAAAAATTGAAAAACTAAGCCAGCATTGTAATGGGTGCCTGTACTCCCAGCTACTTGGGAGACTGAGGCAAGAGGATCGCTTGAACACAGGAGTTTGAGGTTCCTGTGAGATCTGACACCACAGAACTCTACCCAGAGCAAGAGGGTAACACTCTGCCTCAAAAATAAATAAAGTATTAGTTTAGAGGAAATCTATGATTAAGAAAATTCAAGAGACTTGCACATGTGAGTCAATAGGTGAGACAATCTTTCAAGAAAGAGCCCATGATTTCTCTTCATAAATATTCATGACTCCTCCTATAGCTCACTAAATATGTATATTTGACCACCTTGCTGAATATAAAATCCTGTTGCCTTTAAAAAAAAAAAAAAGGAAAGAGTTAAGTATCATGCATTCTAGTCTCACTTTGATATAGAAATGCTTTCTGATCTGTGTTGCCACTTAGCTTCTGAGCCAACTCATCTCCAAAATGGTTCTAATAATATGTGCCTAACACATCTCACAAAAGATAAGTTAATTAGTGTTTATAAATTATCTAGAGACATAGACATGTTAATAACACTTTGCAGTCTCATAATAACTCTTAGCTAAGAAACAAAAGCCTTGTAAAGTAGGTATTACACTGCCAATATAACCTTTTTCTTTTCTTTCTTTTTTTTTTTTTTTAATAACCTTTTTCTTGATCTATTCATGGGAAGGACGGGCAAAAGATTAAAAATCTGACCAGATCACAAGAAACCCAGTAATAAGTCTCTAAGTAGGAGCTGTATCTTTTAACTTATCCTGTACTGTTCTAAACATGAGTCGATGGTCCAAATTACAGTTTTATATTTATGAAATTTAAATATTTTTGGTCAAAGAAGTCCTATCTTTTAGTGACAAGAATGGTGGATGTTTTTCAAGATGTTCGGTATCCACACATTGAAAAATCACATTCAGAAAAAAATTACTGTTTCAAAACAAAACCTGTAATCGTTAACCAATCAATTTTTACCATTACAAGTGATAGAGACCTTGCCCTGCCTGACAAGTCCACTTAATTATAATAATTTAAATAATTAACATTTACAAAATGTTTGTGCCCTTCAGACGGTCTTATAGTCATTCATTACTAGAGCTGCTCAACATTCATTTGAGATTGTTCAATGTTATTATTTTCATTTGCCTTGGAGGGAAATCAAACAGGACAAGACTGGATGACTTCCCAAGGGCATCAAGGCAAGAGTATACAGAGTCGACTTCCCTGGGACAGCTCATCTTCTATCCACAGTACCAGAATCATTGGTTTTCTAGGTAGTGATGAAAACAACCCTTTACTCATTATATTTTACTCCCCAGTGGTCAAAATAGTGCTAACTTCTCAGAATAGTTCCTAATGCCTTCAATATATAAACTTGAACTAAAAGACAGTAAACAATATTTTTGAGGTAGGAAAGTGAACTACTTGAAGACTCAGAGTTAATGGAATTGGTGTTCTGCTGCTGAACCAAACTAAGAAATCTTCACCCACTCCACCAACACCGCAATTTCACGAATTTTAGTGAAAGGGATAAGCAAGTTACAACAGGACTTTTATTATTTCAGTTCTCAATTCTTATAAAAAAAAAACAAAAAAAAAACTTCAAGCTTCCTACTACCAAAAGATGGCTAGATGTGGAGATTCTGTAATTTCAATAAGAAAGAAAATATCCAATAAAGTGGGAATAATAGAGATAATCTAGGAGCATCTGCAGGACAAAGGTAGAAGACATTTCTTACTTGAATTATTAATTTTATGTTATTGAGGGGACTAGAGTCTATGCAAGAAGTCAAAAAGAAGTACATTTATTCATATTTAAATTTGACCTTCAAGGCAATGATTTAGTATTACTCCACCCAGCACCTTTTTATATGTATATAAAAATTTCCTTGAGGCATCTTTCTACCTACAGACTGGACATTATTTTAAAAATCACCCAGTTATGAAAAACAACAATTAGAGTACAGGGACATTTTATTACAGATTGGCACAGTTAAGACTGAAACAACCTCATGCATCCTATAAAAGGCCAATGGAGCTCGCCTCTGGGCCAGGTGTCCTTTGGCTTTGCTCCTCTCTGGGAAAGGGTGGCTTGGCTGTGCTGTCGCCATGTCTTTTCGACTTTCTAGTGGATCCAGGCAGATCTGCTCGCGAGCTGCCTCTGTTAGGCTGCCCAGTGGAGGAACGGGCTTTGTGGCTGGGAATGTGTGCGTTGGGTCAGGAGCAGGGAGAAGCTTTTCTTGTACTCTTGGGAGCCTTTCTTCAGGAGGAAGCTTCTGCAGTGGTGGTGGAGGGTCGGGAAGTGCTGGTTTTCTTGCCAATGAGCACAGGCTCCTATCTGGGAATGAAAAGGTGACCATGCAGAACCTCAATGACCGTCTGGCATCCTACCTGGACCATGTGCGCGCTTTGGAGGAGGCCAACACAGAGCTAGAGCAGAAGATCAAGGGCTGGTATGAGAAATGTGGGCCCGGTTCCCACCGGGGACACGATCATGATCATTATAGACACTTCTCGATCATGGAAGATCTTAAAAGGCAGGTAAGAAACATGGGCTCGCATACTTTTATGACTTTGGGCGTGCATAGCTTAGAGAAAATACAAAAGGTGCTTAACATATTTACATGATGTGGCATTTGTTCACTCCGTATTCTGACTCTTGAGGGCAGCACCTGGCCAAAAACAATTGCAAAATAAAAAATAAATAATTTCCAAATAGATATAATTACTTTTTTCCTTATATGTAACTTGTACTTTTTGAACCAAAGAGATAAAAGTATCCATGTGGCTCTTAACCTCTAGATATTTATTAAATGAAGAATATCCATCTGCCTTTAATAAAGGAACAATACAAAAATAGATGCTTGCTGGGTTAAGACGATATAGAATCACAATGAAATCTGGAACCTCCTTTACCTTTGGTACTTAACATTTTGCACAATCTGTCCTGTTCAGATCATCTCCACGACCACCTGTAATGCCAGTATTATTCTACAAAATGACAATGCCCGACTCACCGTTGAGGACTTCAAGCTGAAGTAGGTGACAGCAAAGTAATTAATTATAGTATAAAAGGTAAAAAATACTCAGGTGAATTAAAAACAAAACATATCTTTTGCTTTGAAAACCAGAATGTTTTTTATAAAGCCAGACTAAATCAATGAACACATTGAATTAAATATGCCCTCATCAAATGAGCTATCATATTTTTCTATCTAGCCACATTTTATTTAACTGTTAAGTACCTTGGATGACCAAAATCAACTCTCCAGAAATAACATCTCCAAAGTAGAATTCGTAAATAGGTGGCCGTCTCAAACTTTTCAAAGTTTGCCATTGCAAGAAGAAGCTTCAGAAATCTGTGGAGGATATCATATCTTTTGGCATATGTCTTTAAAAGGTGTGCTTTGAACAGTTTATGATTATAACTCTGGAGTTCTTTAATAACATTTAAGGTATGAAAACGAGCTTGCTCTGCGCCAGAGTGTTGAAGCCGACACCAGCAATCTCCGCAGAGTGTTGGATGAACTGACCCTTTGTACAACTGACTTGGAAATACAATGGGAGACCCTCAGTGAGGAACTGACATACCTCAAAAAAAATCATCAGGAGGTAAAGAAGCCTGCAGCCTGGCTTTGGACAGCATCTGATCTCCTTCTTTAAGTCCACTGTTCATTTCCTAGCAGGGTGGAATAGCAATCAAAATCCTCCTTTGGGTATTACTAATTCCAGCCCTTTTTCCAGGAAATGGAAGTCCTGCAATGTACAGCTGGGGGAAACGTGAACGTGGAGATGAAAGCAGCCCCGGGGGTGGAACTTACTGTCCTGTTGAACAACATGAGGGCTGAGTATGAGGACTTGGCTGAGCAGAACCGCAAAGACGCCGAAGCCTGGTTCAATGAGAGGGTAGGTCTCCAGCAAATTAGCCACAAAGGGCTTGTTCTATAGACAGTCAAGCCAGTCACTAACCTTCCCACAATTACATTTCAGAGCGCAACACTGCAGCAGCAGATTTCTGATGACGAAGGAGCAGTCACAGCAGCCAGAAATGAGCTCACGGAACTTAAACGCAATCTACAAACCCTGGAAATAGAACTTCAGTCCCTCACTGCTGTGGTATGTAGGAATCGTCACTGAATTGAATATGTATGTGCATGTATAAGTAAATACATACATAAAAAATCTGTCTCACTAAGTATAATATATAACAAATCAAATTATCTACAACTAAAAATATAAAATACAGGGCGGTGCCTGTGGCTCAAAGGAGTAGGGCGCCAGCCCCATATGCCGGAGGTCACGGGTTTAAACCCAGCCCCGCCAAAAACTGCAAAAAAAAAAAAAGAAAGAAAAAATACAAAATATATTACATATTAAGAATTCTGTCCCTAGGCCCAGTGAGGTGGCTCAGGCCTGTAATCCTAGCACTCTGGGAGGCCAAGGCAGGAGCTTGTTCGAACTCAGGAGTTCAAGACCAGCCTGAGCAAGAGCAAGACCCGTCTCTAATAAAAATAAAAAAACTAGCTGGGGGTTGTGGTGGGCGCAAGTAGTCCCAACTACTGGGGAGGCTGAGGCAAGAGGATCACTTGAGCCCAAGAGATTGAGGTTGCTGTGAGCTATGAGTCCACTGCAATCTACCCAGGGTGACAGAGTCTCTCTCTCAAAAAAAAAAAAAAAAAAAATTGTCTCTAAACGTTACTTCTGACTCGCCAATCCCAAACTTAAAAAATGACTTTTTTCAATGGAGAGGAAATCAAGAAAAGAAAATCTTGCTGATTGGTGGGATTACACCTACAGTGCATCTTACAAGGGTACATATGAAACTTAGTAAATGTAGAATATAAATGTCTTAACACAATAACTAAGAAAATGCCAGGAAGGCTATGTTAACCAGTGTGATGAAAATATGTCAAAC
>CAUYPK010141579.1:0-17698 GCA_963574355.1 Loris lydekkerianus | reverse complement strand
CCGGCATATGGGGCCGGTGCCCTACTCCTTTGAGCCACAGGTGCCATTTGTCATTGTTTTCTTTTCTTTTTTTTTTTTTTTTAAAGCTTTTTTATTTTTTTTTTTAATTGTTAAATCATAGCTGTGTACATTAGTGCAATCTCCTGTACCCATTCTAAGATGCACCGTAGAGGTGGCCCGACCCATTACCCTCCCTCCACCAAAACCTCCCCGTCATTGTTTTTTTAATTCCTGTATAACATTCTGAATTCAGTGTCTGTGACATTCCAGGCGGGTCTGTAACAGAGATTACCAGAAAGTCAGCAAGTTGTATTCACACTTAGAGAAATCTTATTTGCCCCTGGAATTGTCACTTACTTAAGGAACAAAGCATGCATTGTGATTTTTCAAATGTCCTTGTTTGGGGAAGATTCCTTTCTGATGTTGTATTTCTTCTCTTACCAGGGGACATCCCTTCCCTTCTATAGCTAGTGATCAGAGAGAACAGAGGTAGAAGAAAAATAAACCCAGTGTTGGCCAGGCACGGTGACTCATTCCTGTAATCCTAGCACTCTGGGAGGCTGAAGCAGGTGGACTGCTTGAGCGCACAGGTTTGAGACCAGCCTGAGCAAGAGTTAGACCCTTGGCTTGGCACCTATAGCTCAAGCAACGAAAGCACCAGCCACATACACCAGAACTGGCAGGTTCGAATCCAGCCCGGGCCTGCCAAACAAAGACAACTACAACCAAAAAAATAGCCAAGCATTGTGGCAGGTACCTGTAGTCCTAGCTACTTGGGAGGCTGAGGCAAGAGAATCGCTTAAGCCCAGAAGTTTGAGGTTGACATCACAGTACTCTACCCAGTACCCAGTGAGCTGTGACATCACAGTACTCTACCCAGGGCAACAGCTTGAGGCTCTGTCTTAAAAAAAAAAAAAGTGAGACCCTGTATCTACTAAAAATATAAAAACTGGGTGATGCCAAGTAGCTCAGTGGGTAGGGAACTGGCTGGTGGGTTTGAACCTGGCCTGGGCCAGCTAAACAGCAATGACAACTGTAACAAAAAAATAGCTGGGTGTTGTGGCGGGTACCTGTAGTCCCAGCTACCTGGGAGGCTGAGGCAAGGGAATTGCTTAAGCCCAAGAATTTGAGGTTGCTGTTAGTTGTGACGCCCCGGCACTCTACCGAGGGTGACATAGTAAGACTCTATCTCAAAAATAAATAAATAAATAAATAATAAAAATAAAATAAAGATAGTAAAATGGAAACAAGAGGATTGCATGTGCCCAACAGCAATTTCCTAAAGATAGGAAAATGGAAACAAGAGGATTGCTTGAGCTATGTCACAGCACTCTACCCAGGGCAACAGCCTGAGATAGTCTCAAAAAAATAAAAATAAATAAAAAATAAACCCAGGGTGGCACCTGTGGCTCAGTGAGTAGGGCACGGATCTCATATACCGAGGGTAGTGGGGTTCAAACCTGGCCTCAGGAAAACTGCAACAAAAAATAGCTGGGTGTTGTGGTGGGCACCTGTGGTCCCAGCTACTGGGGAGACTGAGGCAAGAGAATCGCCTAAGCCCAAGAGCTGGAGGTTGCTGTGAGCTGTGGTGCTACAGCACTCTACCGAGGGCAGCAAAGTGATACTCTACCTCAAAAAATAAAAAATAAATAAATAAACCAAGTGTCTTCTCCATAGCATTATGACAGCTGGCTTGTTCATTCATTTGTTTACTCACTCATTCAACAGACATTTGTAAAGCAAACTGTCCCAAGTACTGAAAGGTCAGTGTACACAAGATAGGGAAGGTCCTGGCCCTTATGGAGCTGGGGTTTGCATGGGGTAGGGGACTACCATGCAGGAAGCCCTCAGTCATGGGTAGCTGCAGTTAATGTTCCTTCATTTTAACCAATATCTCCTGGGGCCTCTGGGCATATATTAGCCCAAGAGAGTAGCCAGTGAAGATGGAAGGCAGTGAGTGATACTGGGATGAAACAAATGAGGTTTATTCAATACTCATTTCCTAAGGACTCCTATGTACCAGACTGCGGTGACAAGGCTGGGGATGAGCAAGGACCTGTCTATGTAGGAGCAGATATGGACTCAGAGACCACAGTTCATGGGGATAGGGCCCTCGGGGCTTCTCACGTGTCCTCTGCAGCAATGGTCAGCCTCTTGAACACCTGACCTGAAGAAACATGGGACAACAGCTGTGTTTGAGTAGAGGTCTTCTCTGAGCTCCACCCTGTGTTGGGATGGGTGCTGGTGACTGTAGATCAGGTAGAGGAGATACTTGAGTGTCCGTGTGTATTAGCTTCCTAGGGCTGCCCTAGCAAAGTATTAGAAAGCGTGTTACGGGGTTCAAGGAGTAGGGTGCCAGCCTCATATGCTGGAGGTGACGGTTTCAAACCTGGCTCTGGCCAAAACTGCAAAAAAAAAAAAAAAAAAGCATGTTAGAAGGACAGAAATGTGCTGCCTTTAAGTTATGGAGGGTAGAAGTCTGAAATCAAGGTGGCAGGGTGGTCTTCCCTCTGATAGCTGTAGGGGCTTCTTCCATTGCTGACGGCCCTGGATGTCCCTGGTTTGTATTACATCACCCAGTCTACCCATGACCATCTTCCTGTGTCTTCATATCTGTCTTGTGTGTGTGTCTGTCTGTGTCCAAATTTCTCCTTTTTATGGAGAGACCAGCCTTGTTGGATTAGGGCCTCCTAGTTTAACTTGATTACCTATGTGAAGATCCTACTTACAAATGAGGTTAGGAGTTCAACCTGACTTTTCAGTGGGAACACATTTCAATCTGTAACACTGTGGGAGGATAAAAGTGGCCCTGGTCTCTGTCTAGGAATGGAAAGTTGAGGCCAGGGCTAATTTTAAAGATGGAGCAGCCAGTCGAGGTGGCTTGTGCCTATAATCCTTGGATCCTAGGGAGGCTGAAGTGGGTGGATTGCCCTGAGCTCATAGGTTCGAGACCAGCCTGAGCAAGAGCAAGACCACATTTCTAAAAATAGCCAGGCATTATAGCAGGCGCCTGTAGTCCCAGCTGCTTGGGAGGGTGAGGCAAGAGAATCTCTTGAGCCCAAGAGTTGAAGGTTACTGTACACTGTGACGCCATGGCACTCTGCTGAGGGTGACAGAGTGAGACTCTGTCTCAAAAAAAAAAAAAAGAAGCAGATGTTCCAGAGTTGGGAAGGGATGTCAGGAGAGTGGACAGGGAGTCACACAAGTGTTAGGACGCAGCACAGGATCTCAGGGTTGGTGTGCTAGGCCTTTTCCCATTCCCTTCCAGGCCTCATGATTAAGACAGCAACTGTCCCCTGCCCTCTGTGGGTCTGATGTTAGCACCAGAGAGAGAGCAGGGAATTCAACAGTGTCCCATAGTCCCAAGGTGCATAGCATGGGAGCAAGTGTGGCTTGGGGGCTGGGACAGTGGAAACCCTGGGGAGCCCTTAGAGTCTGATCATCTGGCCCCCTGCAGGTTCATGGGCGGGGGTGGTGAGAGCTGCAGCCTCATCGCAGAAGGCCTCAGTACTGCCTTGCAGCTGTTTGATGATTTCAAGAAGATGCGGGAGCAGATGTGAGTGTCACCTCTGTTTGGGGCTGTGTCCCTCTCTTCCCACCTGTCTGGTAGCACTTTGCCCGTTGAGTGACTCCACCTTATACCTCACAGTATAGGTGTGGTGGGCTCTGTGTCCCTGAGAACTCTGAGCTGGGAGGCCAAAGGTGTGTTCTCAGGTGAGGCTGGCCCAATGCCCGGTCTCAGTGCCCTCACTTGTGCTCACTCTGGGTCTCTCTCCTGCTGCCCCTACCTGTTGGGAGACTGAGAGTGAGTCTTGGAACCTCTTATAGCCTCTATATTTTTGGCTGTGAAATGGGGGTGTCACTCCTGACTCCACGGGGAGCAGAGTGCTTGCACCTCTGCTGTGCTGCATGCTGCCTCTTGTTCCCTCTCAGAGGCCCTGTTGCGCTTGCTTCATATCATTTCTTTCTTTTTTTTTTTTTTTTTGTCTGAGACAGTCTTGCTTTGTTGCCCTGGGTAGAGTGCTGTGGTGTCACAGCTCACAGCAACCTCAAACTTTTGGGCTTAAGCAATTTTCTTGCCTTAGCCTCCCAAGTAGCTGGGATTACAGGTGCCCACCACATTGCCCAGCTATTTTTAGAGACAAGGTCTCTGGCTCAGGCTGATCTTGAACTTGTGAGCTTAGGCAATCCACCTGCCTCGGCCTCCGAGAGTACTAGAATTATAGGCGTGAGCCACTGTGCCCAGCCCATATCATTTCTTGTCTGTGGCAGTGGCCAGACACACCGAGTCTGCCTCCTCATCTGCAACTCGCCCCCATACCTGTTGCCTGCTGTCGAGAGTACCACATACTCTGGGTACACCACTGAGAGTCTCGTGCAGAAGATTGGGGAGGTGAGGACCCCCAGGTCTGAGGGAGGAGGAGCTGGGGGACTGGGAGACCCTGACTCCAGGTCTGAGGGAAAAGGGGATGAAGGCCTGGACCCCCACGTCTGGGGGAAAAGGAGTTGGAGGCCCAGATTCCTAGGTCAAAAATAATCATGGACTTGTGGCCACCTCTGGTTATTTTCTGTGAAAGGACTATAACCCAGAGTCTCCTGGGGCAGCTAAAACCAGGTCCCGTAGTCCTTGCCCTGAAGCCTGATGGGAATTGTGGTCATAGGGCTGTG
This sequence comes from Loris lydekkerianus, assembly GCA_963574355.1. NCBI lineage: Eukaryota > Metazoa > Chordata > Mammalia > Primates > Lorisidae > Loris > Loris lydekkerianus. Next base: position 13,030 of record CAUYPK010141579.1, on the reverse strand, counting down.
GCTGTCCACCAACAAAATGAGTGGTGGTAGCCTGGAACCAGCCCTAGCATCCCAGTGGCAGTGCCCCATCCTAACTGCCTGTCCCGTACCCTACAGCGGGGGATCCATTTCTCTATCGTGTCTCCCCGGAAGCTTCCTGCTTTGCGGCTTCTGTTCGAGAAAGCAGCTCCTCCGGCCTTGCTGGAGCCACTGCAGCCTCCGGCAGATGTGAGCCAAGACCCCAGGCACATGGTGCTGGTGCGGGGGCTTGTCCTGCCTGGTGAGGTTAAGGTGCAGGCAGGGATGGGAGGCTCGGGGCCAGGGCCAGGGGTCTCCAGCTCCCTCTGACTTGGATTTTGGATTTCTTTCCCCTGTCTTCACCTGGAACCCCTTCTCATGGGGGTATGCTCATCTATCCTGCTCCCAGTCGGCGGTGGCTCGGCCTCAGGCCCCCTCCAGCCAAAGCAGCCGGTACCCCTGCCTCCCACTGCACCCTCGGGTGCCACTCTCTCAGCAGCCTCCCAGCAACCGCTACCCCCCGTCCCCCCACAGTACCAGGTATGGACATCAGCAGGAAGGACCATTACTGGGGTCTTGTAGAAGCTGCAGCCCCCGGGAAGAGACTTCATTGGGGCTTGTAGGGTGATGGGTGTTCCCCTTGGGACATCAGGAGGGTGGGACGCTAGAAGTTCTGAGTCACATCTCTTGGGTTGTGGGCTCCTGAACTACCCCAGCTAGAGTGGCTGTGCCCTGTGGGAGCTGGGTGGTGTGGCCTTGTGAGACTCAGGACTGGGGGCACATGATCTTCACCAGTTCCTTCCCCTTTAACCCAGGTCCCTGGGAACCTGAGTGCAGCTCAGGTGGCTGCCCAGAATGCTGTAGAGGCTGCCAAGAACCAGAAGGCTGGGCTGGGCCCACGCTGTGAGTCCAGGGGCGAGGCTGCAGGGTGGGAGGGGTGGACAGGACCCTTTCTGCACACCTGTCCCCTACTGCTTCCTTGGTCTCTCCCACAGTCTCGCCCATCAACCCTCTCCAGCAAGCTGCTCCAGGAGTAGGTCCCCCCTTCAGCCAGGCCCCAGCCCCACCACTACCCCCAGGACCCCCTGGTGCCCCAAAGCCGCCTCCTGCTTCCCAGCCCAGCCTGGTCTCCACTGTGGCCACTGGCCCGGGCCTGGCCCCCCCTGCACAGCCAGGGGCAGCATCTATGGTAGGTGCTACACACTATCCCAGTCCTTTCGTCCAGCTGCCGGGCAGGACTGTGAGAAGATGAGTAATTGGACTACCTGAGGAATGCCTGGGGAAGTGGGGAATCTGTGGTTCTTGGGCTTCTGGAAGTGTGTTTGACTCTGAGATGAGTGGGCTTGGGGTTAGAATGTGGCTTGTGGCTCCAGGTGGGGTCATAGTGGCCCTGAAGAACCCAAGGGACCTGGTATCTGCAGATCTGGGAGTCCAATGCATCAAGGTCTTTAAAGGGCCTCAGATCCTACAGAATCAGAGCATTTGGGGTCTTAGGGATGGCAAGTGCTGTTCTGGAAATGGGGTTGCAGAAGAAGAGAACTTTTCCTGGTTTGCACCTCTTATGGGACAGTCCCTCTGAGGAGGCCATTTGTTCCCACCCTCATTGCCCTCCTTCCTCCTCTCTGGCAGGCAGCCACGGTGGCCCCAGGAGGAGTGAGCGGCCCTTCTCCAGCCCAGATAGGGGCCCCAGCCCTCAGTGGGCAGCAGTCAGTGACCAACAAACTTCTGGCCTGGAGTGGGGTTCTTGAGTGGCAGGAGGTGAGTGGGCTTGAGGATGCACTGGGTGTGAGTGACTGCAGAATTTAGATTGCTGGGATTGGTGGGATTCCTGCTGCCAGACATGTAGGATACAGGGCCAGGTTGGGGGGGGGTGGTAAAGGGTATGGCATTCTGGGACTTATAATCCAGATGAGAGTCCCCAGGAACCATGGGATTGATGGCTTAGTTCAGGACTAGAGGGGTGTTAAGAATTGTGCTGCAGGTGAAAAACCCAAAAAGGCCTAGGACATAGGGTACAGACAGGGGTCCAGGGGATTGTGGCATCTGGGAACAGTGGATTGTGGGATTTAGGGGTCAGAAGAGAAGCCCCAACATTTGTGGAATTTGAAGGCTAGAGGAGTATGGGATTTAATGGTCTGGAGGAAGGGTCCAGGACTTGTGGGAAATCCTGGACGTCCTGAGCTTTGGTGCTACTACGGTAGGATAGGAGAGTCAGGACTGAGCTGTAAGGCCCTTTTCACTGTGAGTGCCCATCTTGCTCTTCAGAAACCTAAACCTGCCTCAGTGGATGCCAACACCAAGCTGACGCGGTCACTGCCTTGCCAGGTTTATGTGAACCATGGAGAGAACTTGTAGGTGACTATCAGGGGCAGGGTGGGGTGAGGCTGGGGGTTGCCCCTCCTGACACCTCCTGGCATTGCTCCCAGGAAGACCGAGCAGTGGCCCCAGAAGCTGATCATGCAGCTCATCCCCCAGCAGCTTCTGGTGAGTGCAGATGGAGCCCCACCCTACCAGAAAGCTCTCACCCTGTTCTCTTCCTCTCTTCCTGTCTGTTTCCTGTCCCCTCCTCACTTCCCCACACAATACACTGGCTGACTTCTGTCTCCCCTAGACCACCCTGGGCCCTTTGTTCCGGAACTCAAGGATGGTCCAGTTCCATTTCACCAACAAGGACCTGGAGTCTCTAAAAGGCCTCTACCGCATCATGGGCAATGGCTTCGTGAGTACTGGGCAGGGCAGGGCAGGGTGGGGCTGGGGCGCTGACTAGTTAGTCCTCCATTGTTCTGTCCTTCTTATCCAGCGTCCCTGGGCCTGAGGTAGCCATTTTTGATGGTTGAATGGCCTTGTGAGCTTAGGTTTCTAATCTTTCCTCAAAGTCTTAACTTGTATTACCATTATAATATGCACGAGATTGAGGTACATTCCGCATTAAAAATGTGACCAGGTGTGACAGGAGCAATTAGGAGGAAGCTATTGATTCTGTGGGTTTATGGATGTGCATAGGTTTCTTTTTCTTTCTTTTTTTCTTTTTTCTTTTTTTTGAGACAGCGCTTCAAGCTGTCGCTCTGGATAGAGTGCTGTGGCATCACAGCTCACAGCAATCTCCAAATCCTGGGCTCAAGTGATAACTCCTGCCTCCGCCTCCCAAATAGTTGGGACTACAGGCACCCACCACAATGCCCGGCTATTTTTTGGTTGCAGCCATCATTATTTGGCAGGCCCGGGCTGGATTCAAACCCGCCAGCTCAGGCGTATGTGGCTGGTGCCTTAGCCATTTGAGCCACAGGTGCCAAGCCAAGGCCATAGTATTTTTAAGGCTCTCGGGCAGGTCCTCATTGCCTCTTCCAGCTGCCAACTTCAGGCTTTAGGGAGCATTGCTTCAGTCTCCTTGCCTTCATTGTCACACAACTGTTCTTTCTGTGTGTGTTGTCATATGGTATTCTCTGTGTGTGTATCTTTGGGACACCAGTCATTTTGAATTAGTCCACTCTAATGACCTCATCTTCATTTATTTATTTATTTATTATTAAATCATAGCTGTGTACATTAATGTGATCATGGGGCACCACATACTAGTTTCATAGACCGTTTGACACATTTTCATCACACTGGTTAACATAGCCTTCCTGGCATTTTCTTAGTTATTGTGCTAAGACATTTACATTCCACACTTACTAAGTTTCACATATACCCTTGTAAGATGCACCACAGGTGTAATCCCACCAAACACCCTTCCTCCGCTCACTTCCCCCCTCCCTCCCCACCCTTTCCCCCTTCCCCATGTTCTTAGGTTGTAACTGGGTTATAGCTTTCGTGTGAAAGCCCTAAATTAGTTTCATAGTAGGGCTGAGTACATTGGATACTTTTTCTTCCATTCCAGACTGCTTAGGATATTGAAAAACATCGTTCTATTCACAGCCTACCAGAGAGAAGGTAGAACTGACTTTAGTTTATGTTTCTGAGCAATTTAAAGTCACACCATGCATTTTCGGGTTGAAAACTATTCTACAGAGTTTCCCATAACTTACCCACTTCTATCTTTCCAATTTCTTTTTTCCCAGCTTTCAGAAAAAAAGTGGTACATTGTACATTTTGTGCGTGGGAAGCAGATCAGGGAGTGGAGGATTATGAATGAGGAGGAAGTGAGGGACTGAACACAAGTAGTGATTTTGAAAAAATGAAAACTTGGTTCCTTTTATTTTCTAACTTTATGTTTTGTCACGTGTGTTCTTTGACTGTGAGGGCGACATGTTTCTCAATGACTGTCCTTAACAAACTGGTTCTACTTGCTTTTACAGCACGAGTGCAGAGTATGGCAACAAAAGAAAAAAAGATAAAAGAGTGAAGCGGAGAGGATAAAGGGTGCTTTTTTGATGTCACTAAAATCTAAGTAATGACAATAAAGGGTTACATAAATGAGTATCAATCTACAAGCCTTGAGAATGAACTTGCCTTTTGTTTTATGAAGAACTTGGAGTGAACTCTTGAGCTCTCATCATTACTTGTGCTTCATCACATTAAGGGACGAATCAGGGCAAACACAGAAAGATTTGTACAATGTTATTTTAACTCTATAGACATTTTGTGTACCCACAAAACCTTTACTTTATCGTACTTCAGAATTGTCAGTGATAACTTGAAGATGCCGAAGAGAAGGAGCCTTGGATTTTATGGATTGACACTTATTTTTGTCCAGTGGAGCGCAGGGCAAAGGCACTCTATAAACTGAATTTTTAGCTCTAGGAAGCAATGTTCTGAACCAGAAAACAGGAAAGAGAATTAATCAAAAGTGAAAAGGTTCTGCTGAAAGCAGAGCAGTCCTGGAAAATGATTTCAAAGATCACTTGCCTTGCACTCAATTATTTTGTAGTGGCAATTCATGCCAAGATTTTAAAGAAAACTGATGGGAAATTTCATTATTCAAGTATGCACTAAATATATAATGTAAACGCTGTCACTCACTGAGGCAAAGCAAAAGTGACATTAAGACAGAATATTTAAAAAATCTAATTGTTTCATACTTTGCAAAGTGAGCTTTCATTGCAAATATTTATTTCTATTATGAGGCCTACAGAGGCATAATATTGTTAAAATGAGAATGGTCTCTGAACCGTATAGACTTTTATGGGTATTTTAGAAATACGTCTCTGAAGTGGTGAATGACTGGCGGTATTATTCCTTATTTAAATTTTTTCATGTGTTTTACCAGTTCAGGAAGGATCTAATTTAATATAAATTCCCTCACAGTCTGTAACTTCCTCTCTGTTTTCACAGCAGTAATCCAAGACCCTGCTTCAAACACAGTTAAGCCTATTAAAAGTGTTGAAGACAGTTTTGTCATTGTTTAAAAGACAAGACATTTATTTTTTAAAGATGGCACAAATTTTATAGACTTAAGATTAAGGTTAACATATTCCATCTTATGGAAAAAACAAATAAACCCAAAGAGAGCTTTTATTCCTCCTCAAGTACCAAATAAGTAGACCACATCCTGGACCCAAGAATTTCCACAAAAACTCGTAAACATACATTTTTAAATACCTGTCAAATCAGAGAAACAGATAACCTTTTACTCAAATGATAATAGTCAAATCAAGTGAAAGCACTTAAAATTTTGGATGGCTTTTGTTTTACTGAAATAATTGGTTAAACTAAAATGTTTTGTCCATAGACTCTTTTCTTTTCTTTTCTTTTTTTTTTTTTTTGCAGTTTTTGGCTGTGGCCAGGTTTGAACCCACCACCTTTGGTATATGGGGCCAGCGCCCTACTCCTTTGAGCCATAGGTGCTGTCTGACTCTTTTCTATTCTAATTGTAGATTCGCTTCAGCTTATCTGACAAAAGATAGCGCTATTGTGGATAATTAGAAAATAAAATAAGTATATGTTTTCAAAGCATTGGTAAGATATATTTTCACAAATATGAGGAGGAAAGTGGCAGTGTCTTTTGAGACTCAGCACCAACTCCAGTCTTTGAACTTTGAGCTTCACTTGTTCTACTTTAATGGCACTAACTCTCTACGATTCCTAAGTTCATCCTTTCAGGTAGAAATGATTATGCCAGCTCTGCAAAATTTCTTCTTCCTCATGTGAATGACTATTCCTTCTGAATAATTCAAGTAAACTGTGTAATACATACATGATACAGATAAACCAAGTCAGCAAATACCTTAAAGGAGTGGTACCATTTTTTCCATGGTTACCTTATTACACTTCTTGAAAATTATCTTCATTTCTGGAGATAATATGTAAGACGTACCTTTATGTTAATGTACAGAGTATTAACATATATTAAAATCTCATTAAATTTAGTCACCTTTTATCCCCTTTCCCTATAACATTGAATTTATTGTTACTTCCATTTCCTACAGTGTATTTTTGTTTTAATATGCTTTTTCATTGAATCATCAAATATTAATTTCTAACTATAATTATTACTATATGTTTTTTCAACAAATGCTTCTTAAATGCATATTATGGAATATGTAATATAGTGTGGAATTTGGGTGTGAAAACACGTGCTCTTGATGGTCTTATCCTCCAAAAGGAGCCAAATGTTATTCAAAATTAAAATTAAAATTTTAAGACCTTCTATATAGCCAACAAGGCAATATTGCCATAGAAAATATGATAGCTTATCTTAATTTAGTTATTTATTCTGATAATTAGGTTAATTGCATTCAGAATATACTTATATTATACTTTGCTTAAAATTGGATATTTTTTCTAAGAAAATATATCTGCTCTATTGAAATGTTTTAATTCCTAATGACATTGCAGTCATATGTCACTTTATTATGGTTCCCTTTATTTTGCTTTCCAGATGTTGTGCTTTTTTACAAATGGCAAGTTCATGCCATTTTCCAACAGCATGTGCTCACTTGGTGTTTCTGGGTCACAGGTGGACAATTCTCACAGTATTTCAAATGTCTTCATTATTATTGTATCTGTTATGGTCTTCTGTAATCAGTGATCTTTGATGTTCTGATTGTAATTGTTTTGGAATGCCACAAACCAGGTCCATATGAGATGGCAAATGTAATAAATGTTTTATGTGTTCTGATTACTCTCCCGATAGGCTATTCCTGCATCTTCCTCCCTCTCCATGGGCCTTCCTATTCCCTGAGCCACAACAGTATTGAAAGTAGGGCAATTAATAACTCTACAACAGCCTCTAAGTGTTCAAGTGAAAGGAAGAGTCACACATATTTCATTTTAAGTCAAAAACTAGAAATTATTAAATTTAGTGTGGAATGTATGTTGAAAGCCAGGATAAGCCACAGCTCAGCCTCTTGAATCAAGTCATGGTGCAAAGGCAAGTTCTTGAAGGAAATTTAAAGTGCTACACACAAATGATAAAAAAGCAAAACAACCTTATTGCTAAATTGGAGAAAGTTTTAGTAGTCTGGTTAGAAGATGAAAAACCCTTGCAACATTCCCTTAAGCCAAAGTTCTTATCCACAGCAGAGCCCAAACTCTTCCATTTTGTGAAGGCTGAGAAGAGGTGAAGAAACTACAGAAGATGTGTTGGAGGCTAGCAGAGGTTGGTTCCTGAGGTGTAAGGAAAGAAGCCACGTCCCTAGCATAAAGTGTAAGGTGAAGCAGCAAGTGCTGATGGAGAAGGCACAGCAGGTTATCCAGGTTTAGCCAAGATCACTGATGAATGTGGCTGCACTAAACCATAGGTTCTCATTGAAGACAAAAAACATCTTTCAGTGGAAGAAGATGTCATTGGGACTTTCATAACTGGGGAGAAGTCTATCTCTGGCTTTAAAGCTTCAAAGGACAGGCTGGCTCTCTCGTTAGGGGCAGATGCTGCTTGTGACTTTAAGTTGAAGCCAATAGTCATTCTTCATTCCAAAAGTTCTAGTTCCGTTAAGAATTTTAAAATCTGCTTTGCCTGTGCTGTATAAATAAAAGAACAAATCTTGAATGACAGCACATCTATTTAAAGCACGGCTTACTGAATATTTTAGGCCCACTGTGGAGACCTACTACTCAGAAAAAAACATTATTTCAAAATATTACTGCTCACTGACAATGCACGTGGTCATCCAAGAAATATTGTGGTGATGTACAAGGAAATTGGAGTGCTTTTTTTTTTTTTTTTCCGTGCCTACTAACACAAAATCCATTCCACAGCCCATGGATTGATGATTAATTTCTACTTTTAAATCTTATTTCAAAAATACATTTCATAAGACTATAACTGCCATATACAGTGATTCTTCTGATGAATCTTGGCAAAACACATTGAACCCTCTCCCATCCCCCGGAAAGGACTTGACATTCTAGATGGCATAGTTTGGAAAAAGTAGATTCCAATCCTCGTGGATGACTTTGAGGGGTTCAAGACTGCAGTGGAGGAAGTAACTACAGATGTGGTAGAAATAGCAAGAGAATGAGAATTTGAAATGGAGTCTGAAGATGCAATTTAACTGTTACATGATTAAACTTAAATGGATGAGGCGTCACTTCTTATAGATGAGCAAAGAAAGTAGTCCTTGAGTTGAAATTTATTTTTGGTGAATAGGCTGAGAATATTGTTGAAATGACAAAAAAAGGATTCGGAATATTACATAAAATTAGTTGATAAAGCAGTGATAGGATTTGAGAGGACTGACTTCTCAAATTTTGAAAGAATCTCTACTGTGGGTAAAATGGTATCAAATAGCTTGCGACAGAAAGATTGTTCATAAAAGAAAGTGTCAAGCACAGAGGCAAATGCCATTACTTTATCTTAAATTTCCACAGCCACCCCAATCACTACCCTGAAGTAGGCAACCATCAACATTGAGGCAAGACACCCCCCCCACCAGTGAAAAAATTATGACTCATGGAAGGTTCAGCTAATTGTAGCATCTTTTTAAAGCAATAAAGTATTTTTAAAGTTAGGTATGTCTATTGTGTTATTTTAGACAGTGCTATTGTACACTTTAAAGACTACTGTGTAGTGGAAACATAACTTTTATATATACTGAGGAATAAAATAAAAAATGTGCGACTCACTTTATTGTGACATTCACTTTATTTGTGGTGATTTGGAACCAAATATGCAATACCTCAGCGGTAAGCCTGTTCTAATTATTTTTAACCTTAGGACATTTTAAAATACATTAAAAAGTTTTTTATTAAAATTGACTTCTATCATAAATTCCTTGGTAACAGAGGGCTTATTCAGCAAAGGGAAACACTAAGTTATTTCAGTTTTGCATAACATTAAAAATGTCTATGTTGAACGAATGCCTATTTTAGAATAGTACTAAGTTATTGTCATTTCTTTTGTTTTTTAAATCAATTAAAGACTTAGCTTAATTTTTCTCATATTCATCTTCAGAGTTAAAGTCTGCTTATCATTCATACTTGAAATCAGGAGCATTGATCATTTGTTTGCTGAAGATTTGTTTCATCAAGAGTTGCTGAAGATTTGTTTCATCAAGAGAGCTACAGCTCTCTGAGTCTCAGGGGGTACAAAGAGGTGATTAAATGTCAAGATAAAAGGTACAGCTGTACACAATGCCATGACAATGGTATAGGCACAATATCCCTGCTGTAGTTCATGTAAGCTGAGAATGTTTACATTACATGGAGAATTTTGGGCAAAAAGCTTCCTACTAAATGTATAGATGATTTGTTATTTTAGAAATAATCTATATATTATCCAAAATAAAATACCATAGTAGAAAACATAGGTGTAAATATCTTTCACCTTGATACCAAAAGAAAAAGTAGAAAACAGCTGGGTCCCATCAAAATTAAAAACTTGAGTACATCAAGGACATTATCAAGAAAGTGAAAGGATATCCTGCAAAATGATATATTTGCAAATCATATGTCTGATAGAAGATTCATACCCAGAATGTATAAATAGCTCCTACAAGTCAACAACAAAAATACAACCCAATTAAAAAATGGGCTGAGGGCTGGAAAATATATTTCTTCAAAAAAGATATACAAATAACAGTAAGCATATGAAAAGATGCTCAATATCTTTAACCATAAGTTAAAAGCCAATCAAAACAGCAAGCCTACTAGGAGAGCAGTAATAAATCCTGTCCTAAAGAGAGTTGGTGGGGATTTGGAGACATTGGAACCCTCGTACATTGTGACATACAATACCCAGGGCTTTTCTTCAGAAAACTTGATGTGAACTGAATGTGTTCCCCCAAAATTCATTTCAACAAATCTTATCACTCAATGTAATGGTATCAGGAATTAGAGCCTTCAGGAGGTGGTCAGATTATGAAGATAGTGCCCTCGTGAATGAGATTACTGTTTTTACCAAAGAGATCTCAGAGAGCCTCTTTACCATGTGAGGACAACGTGAGATGACAGCCATCCGCAGGCCAGGTCATGGGACCTCAGCAGACACCAAATCTTACAGAGCCTTGATCCTGGACTTCCCACACTCTACAACTGTGAGAAATAGATGTTTATTTAAGCTACGTAATCATTGGTACTTTTGTTATTGCAGCCTGAACTAAGACAAAGCAAAACATAAAATTACCATATGACCCACTAATTCCACTACTACGTGTATACCTACTACAATGAAAACCAAGAACTCAAACAGATACTTTTATACCAATGTTCATTGCATTATTAGCAATAACTGAAAGGCAAAAATAGTCCAGTGTCTATCAACAGATGAGTGCATAACAAATTGTAGATGTATATACATGCATTGAAATATTGTGCAACCATCAAAAGAAATTCTGATACAAGCTACAATATGGATGAATCTTAAAAACATTATACTAAGTGAAATAAGTTTAGTATAAAACATTATACTAGTGAAATACTATAAGGAAAAATACTGTGTGATTTTGCTTATATGAAAAATGTAGAATAGGTACAGACAGAAAGTAATAGAATGGTAACAGAGTCTCTATTGCAGGTGATGAAAACATTTTGAAAATAGACAGTGGTGATATTTGAATTGTGAATATAATTATTAATGCCAATAAATTGTATGCTTAAAAATGCTTTAAAAGGAATTTTATATTATACACAAATATGTATATGTATGTTTACATACCGTATATACTCGAGTATAAGCCGAGGTTTTTCCGGCACAAAATTTGTGCCGAAAATCCCAAACTCGGCACAAATTTTGTGCTAAAAAAACTTGGCTTATACTCGAGTATATACAGTATATAGTGTACATATGTATGTATATAGATGCTGAAATTTGATATGCCTTCCCCTACAGAATTCTATTGTGGTTATTTCTATATATATATGTTCAAATGTATTTGTATACATATAAATATACATATAAAACCACAAAATAAAAACGTATTTTTTTCTGTATTTTTTTCATTTTGACTTGTTACATTTACTGGGATAAATATAAAAATTCTACAAGAAAACCCAAAGAATATAGTATCTATATTTTAAAGAAACTCAAAATTATGTAAAGAAATTTCATTGAGTAATACAATGTTCCTAGCACTGTTGAAAGAACTATACATTCTTCACTCTTTTCTACTCATAAGTACCCTCTGAAATATTACTTTCATCAATTCTAGGTGAGGAAACTAAGGGACAGAGGTTAAATAACTTGTTCAATACGTAACAGGCCACAGTAGGTGACCAAGCTGACCAATTACTCCAAGAAGTTGGATCCCAGCATTTCTGCTTTAACCATGCAGCTAAGGTGTTCAGACATTTTGGATTTATGTATTTATTTTTATTTATTTATTTTTTTTTATTAAATCATAGCTGTGTACATTAATGCGATCATGGGTCACCATATACTGGTTTTATGGACCGCCTGACACATTTTCATCATGCATAGCCTTCCTGGCATTTCCTTAGTTGTTATGTCAAGACATTTATATTCTACATTTACTACGTTTCACATGTACCTTGTAAGATGCACCGCAGGTATAATCCCACCAATCACCCTCACTCCGTCCATCCTCCCCCCTCCCTCACATCCCTCTCCCCCTTCCCCATATTCTTAGATTATAACTGGGTTATAGCTTTTTATATGAAAGCCATTAATTAGTTTCATAGTAGGGCTGAGTACTCAGAACTATACATTTTCAATAGAATCATAAACTTCTGCACACTCTTTAGGAATAAGGAACACATTCATTGAGCCCTGAATTTACCTTTTTGTAAGTGAACCAATTTTAATGCTGCTCTTTTCAATTTTCCTTTTTAGGAATTATTCACTTTGAAAATGGGAAATGTAGAGTATACATCTCAATTTCTCTTTTTAATTCTCAGTGGTTTTCCATAGAAATTGAGTTTCAGTGTGATCAAATGCCCCCTAGGATAGACCTGTGCTAATGCTCCTGGTTTGATCTCTTCTGACCCTATATGGATACCCTTGATCGCTTTTTCTTCCCTAATTGTGATGCAAAAACTTCCATTACAATGTTAAAGAGCAGTGGAGACAATGGGCAGCCTTGTCTGGTTCCTGATCTGAGTGGAAATGATTTCAATTTAACTCCATTCAATATGATATTGGCTGTGGGTTTGCTTAAATGGCCTCTATCAGTTTAAGAAATGTCCCTTCTATTCCAATTTTCTTAAGTGTTCTGATCATGAAGGGATTCTGGATATTATCAAAAGCTTCTTCGGCATCAATTGAGAGAATCATATGGCCTTTGTTTTTTAATTTGTTTATGTGCTGAATTATACTTATGGATTTATGTATATTGAACCAGCCTTGAGGCCCTGGGATAAAACCGACTTGGTCATGACGTATGATTTGTTTGATGTGTTGCTGGATTCTGTTTGTTAGAATCTTGTTGAATATTTTTGCATCTATATTCATTAGTGATAGTATAATTTTCTTTTCTTGTTGGGTCTTTTCCTGGTTTGGGGATCAGAATGATGTTTGCTTCATAGAATGTGTTGGTGTTCGTTCTTTTTCTATAAATTGGAACAGATTGAGTTATATAGGTACTAGTTCCACTTTAAAGGTTTGGTAGAATTCTGACGTGAAGCCATATGGTCCCAGGCTTTTCTTTTTATGGAGATTTTATATGGTTGATGCTATTTCAGAACTTGATATTGGCCT